>JADLZL010006325.1:0-35062 GCA_015844335.1 Chrysopogon serrulatus | reverse complement strand
GCACATATCATTTATATTATTCTGATGTCCACGATGCACTAGTATAGAAAGTATTTTCAAGAGGACTTTTCAAATGATCTATGTTAATAAACTATTTGCAGAGACGGCGGTGGTTACATACCATCTTTGTAAATCAATTATCAGAGGTAGGCATCGCCTTTATAAGTGAACTTAAAAATGTTCAATCAAGACTACTACACTACATACAACTTGTGACTTCGAGTACTATACTAATCCTATTATATTAACTTTTTAGAATATTAGCGAATATATTACCCTCCTAAATGATTTTAAGTAAACATACTATCAAATAGTTTTAGGTCTCATTGATATCTACAAACTTTGATATAGGCGGTGCCTCCATTTGAGATTGTTCAATTTTTGAGAATTTTCAAATGAATATTTGAGACTCAATATTTTCAAATAAGAAACTTGTCAACTCTAAAGTTATAGATTGCATTAACAACTACAACTTTGATCAAGTCAACATCCAAAGTCATTTGGAAATTCTAGGTTTTTTAAGTCTAAGAAAATAAAATGGCTATTTAAGAATCTAAATGGCTTCAAATCAAAGATTTATTAATTACAAAGTTATAGACCATATTGAGAACTGCAACTTTAGTTATAAACCATGTCAAATACGTGGTTGTTTCAAAATTTAAAATTTCACAATATAAAAAAATTAAAAAATAAAGTTTGGGCAACTAAATAGAAATGAAAAACTTATCAACTACTTCCTTTGGTCCATTTAATTTATAAGACATTCTTTAACATAGCACAATCTCCTAAAATTACGCTTTGGTAATACACTTATTTTGTATTATATTATTTGTGATTATTAACTTATGACTATTAAATAGTACATTTGATTTGAAATCTAATAGTATCAAGTCGTATATAATAGTTAAAAGTTGTCAGCCAAATTATTGATAAAAAAATCTATAAAATTTAACTTTCGAGATGCCCCCTTCGTTTGAATAAATTAATTTCTATTAATTGTCTTAAGTCAAACTTTTTATGTTTGATCAAATTTTTAGAAAAAGAACGAGATAGTTATAACACCAAATAACCATATTACCAAAAAAGATACTTTATGGTGATACTGATTTGGTATAATAAATCTTGTCACTTCTCAATATGGCTAAACTTTAAAAAGTTTGACCTAAGACAACTATAGGAATGAATTTATTGAAGGATGGAGGGAGTAAGAGAAATGCCTTATAAACTGACTAGAAAGGAGGAAGTACATAACTGCGGATCATGTCGAGCTCCACAATTTCGGTATGAAGTTCGTCTTCATTAGGCTTCATATGAAGAGGTTAAGGATTTCTTTTGGGACAGCAATTTTTAGAGGCGGGCTTAAGCGTCTGTAACCTTTGTTAACCAATGAAAAAGATGTGATCACCTTAGGATGTCGCCCCACCATTTATAGAGACAACTTCAGAAAAAGGTGCTCTTCTGTTAATCAGGAGGGTTAAATCATGTATCAGAGATTATTTTTTAGAAAAAATAATACCTTTCCATATGATGTTGAGTAGATATAATTTTTAAACGGAGGGTGTACCTCTCGATAAGATCTACATCTTTCATTTAAAGAGTGTTTTTTATGCAATAAAATAATGTGATTTTTATAAGAAGATAAGCTCTGGTACGCGATTAATATGACTCTTAAATTTTGTATTATTTTCCTGAGCATCGTAACAGTCTCAAATGATAGCCATCCAAACTAAAAGTTGTTGACCTCTTCAATAGCTATAACTTTGATATAAACAATATATTTATTTGACACCATATAATAAAATTATAATTTTCATGACCCAACTTGCCCTGATACATGATTACTATGTTGTTGAAACTTTATATTATTTTCTTGAACATCTTAACGACCATGATTGTAAAAAATAAAACTATAAATTTGTAGATCTCATTATGAGATACAACTTTGCTATAAAAAGTATATTCATTAAACACTATAAAAGGATATTAATTTTCTAACTTGACAAGTTCTTATACGCGATTATTATTGCTGAAATTGTATTATTTTGTTTGAGCATCTTAGGTCTTTAGCATAGCTCTCAGTCCCAAGTTTACTCTCAGCTTCAGCTTCCACAGAGCCCTACCAAATACTTAAAATACAACTGAATTTTGGTGGGGAGCCGACAAGAATCACTCTTGGTTTACATTACGATCTAGGAGTTAAAAGCACCCATTCTCCACGGCTTCTCGCTACTCCCCATTCATTTGCCACATGAATCACTTTAGAATTAATTTTTACCTGCTCCCCACTAAAATCGTTACTTTGGAGAATCAAGAAGTGAAGTTCTACCTTAGCGACCCTTAAAGTTCTCAAATGAAAAACTCAAAACTAGAAAGTTGTAGATCTCATCAAAATCTATATTTTTATAGAAAAATCATCTTTATCTGACATCATATCAAAGAGTTATGACTTTTCTAAAGTTGAGTCTTGTCCACGACACAATAATTGTCATGGCAACGATATGGCGTGACATGTTTTTTCATGTTGCAAACTTCGTCCAATATGGCATGTCTTGTTGCACCAACATATGTGGCAGAAAAGCGTTCCACGTCGAAAACTTCGTTCAATGTGACAGATCTTGTCGCGCCAATGTATGTGGCACAAAAGCTTATTTTTGTCACACCAACTAGACTTCTGTGACCAAAAGTGTTAGATTCACAAAAAAATAATTTATGAGCACTTATTGTTAAAAGATTTAACGGAAATGCTCTTAATCGCATGTTTGACGCCTTACTCGAAGCCTCGGACAGATATGGCGCGTGGGCCTGGGCCTATATCTTTTATTATTCCGTTGCCCACCCCGCTCCGTGCTTATCCCTGCCGCGCCGCCCCGCATGCCCCTGCTCTGCGCACATGCGTCGCTGTACCCACTGCCTCATCTGCGTGAGCCACTCGCCACTCGCCGCTACTCCAGCAGCTACAGGCCATTGCTTCTCCCTCCCTCCCTCCCACTCTCTCAGCACAATAAGGGTCCCTCTCTCTTGTCTCGCATAACAAGGGGCCCTAGCGCGGTGGCCTCGGCTTGGCCTCAGCACGAGCAGGCTACGACGCGAAGGCTCGAGCAGCCCTCGACGCTGCGGCGCAATGACGCGGATCGGTGCAGCGGGGCCTGTTCATGAGCGGATTGGTGGACCAAGTCCTGCACGAGTGGCTGCTGGTGGATCCGGCTCCCCTCTTCCAATCATGCGGTCGCTGCTGCCACGTCGCGCCCCCGCTACCTCGGGTGACCCCATACGACGACAAGCCTCCATACTTCACAAGTAGCAAGGAGATATTGCTCTGCGCTAAAAAGTATTTGGTGCAGACTTTTTCATATGTTTCATATGTTTCGAAGTATGTTATAAGTGTTTTACATAGATGTTGTAAAAGTAGATCGAGATGTTGCATATGTTGCAATGACTATGCATTCATGTTGCAAACGTCTGTTCTAAATGTTTCATCTGTTTCCTCGGACGCAATGCTGCAAAAAAATTTTCTGGATGTTGCATTTGTCTCACACATATATTGCAAGTATTTTATCTGGATGTTGCATATGATTGCAACAACTTTTAAGTCTTTTTTTGGTGTTTTTGCAAGCGTTTCAGACATGTTTGTAAGTGTTTCAAATGTTTTCGAACTATAATAAGTGTTTCATTTGAATGTTGGAGTAGATTTGGTGTTGCACATATTGCTATGGCTATCTATGTATATTTCAAGCGCATATTTCAAATGTTCCATTTGTTTTCAGACATATGTTGCAATTATTTTTGTAGATGTTTCAAAAATAGATTTTTAAAAAGCACGTGCTGCTGCACTGCCATGGATCACCATCGGGTGGTGCAGTTTGTGAGGCAGGAGGTAGGTGGGATAAAGTGGTGCGGCTGCTGGCTCTTTGGTCAGGTGTGTACTATGTGGTAGAGCAGGTCGTCCATCTGGAGCTAGCTCGACACGCGTGGGCAGGGGATGCGGGACAGAGGGGAGGATTGCTTTGGTTGTTCTTGGCCGTGTCATCAATAACAGCCCCTTTGGCAACGGAGGAAAAGCATAGGGCAAATGTAGGATTGGACCGGCATAGGAAAGGAGCGGCAGTCGATTCCTCCGGAATCGTTCCACCGGCTGATTATATAATAAAAAAAAGAAACAAAGGCAGCCCTCTCCATCTATCTCCCTCGCTCTCCTCGCTCTCCCGCCGGCGACCCCGCACCCCCGCGCCCCGCACCACCCTTTCTCTCTCTCTCTCTCTCTCTCCGGGCAACCGGCGGGATCGGCCATCGGGCGCCGGCCTGCACCGCGCGCCGCCCTGCACCGCGCCCCGGCCTCCCCGCGCCCCATCGCCTACCCCGCGCCCCACCGCCTCTACCACGCGTAAGCCGCGCCGGCTGCCAAGGCGATCCGCCGGATCCGCACCGGCGGCCCGGATCCGCCGGATCCGCGCGGAGGCGGCCTCGGCTCGCGGCGGCGGCGCGGCGAGGGTTCTGGGGCGGCGTCGTCCCGGCGCGGACGCGGCCCGGGCTCGCCGCCGCCCTTCCGTGCGGCGGGAACTGCCCGCCGGTGGCGGATCTGCCGCCGGCCGCCCAGCGGCGCAAGATGTCGAGGAGAGGGAGACCGCGCCCGAGCCCGCAGCCGAGGAGGCCGTGCTCATGAGGTTTGCCTCGGACTTCGCGCTTCCATGAGCTCGGCGTGGATTTTCTTTTCCCCTGCGCTACAGTGAGGGAACGACGATTCCTCCGGAAATATTCCTACGGTTTTCCTTCGGCATCCAAAGGGCATCAAAGGAATGATGACGTCATCAACCTATAGGATTCGATTCCGGCGAGTTTCCTGTGTTTCACCTCCGTTGCCAAAGGGGGCCTAAATAGGAGCAGGGAGGAATGCGTGGACAGATGGGTCTGGGCACGCAACCGAATTTTTGTATGAACAGCGGGAGAGTCGCAAGGTGTGTCATGCTGGTGGGCAGGCGTCTGACGGAAATCCATCACGTCGGACGTCCGTTTGCCGGTATGTCGGGAGATTTAATGAAAAAATAATAAAAATGAAAAATAATCCGCACATTACAAGTTTAGAACAGAAATTTGTTTACTCATTCTCTGATAGCAGATCCAGATCCGCCGTTGCATATAAATATCTTAACTTCAGTTGTTTTCTTCTTTTGAAAATAGGTAGCACGGAATATATGTAGGCCCCGCTAGATGTTATAGGGTGGTCTCTGATACCGTTCCTTTAACACAAGCTGGTTTAGGCTATCCGCACTCTTCGTACTCTAAATACATCATCTAAAGGGAATATTCCATCCTGATCATCGATATTCTATCCTCTATACCATTTTCTCCCGCATCTATTCATGCTCTATACCATACTCTACCTGCTGTGGGGCCCACGTGTCAGATTTGTTTAACAATAAAAACCTTCCTTCCCCATTCTCTCTCTGTCGGTCGGCCGTCTCACTTCCCAAATGAGCGAGCGCGGGGCCAAGCGGCCGGCGACCGGCCTTCTCCCTCGGTGGCCGGGCGGCAAGCGGCTCTGCGGCGGCTTCGCGGCGGGCGGAGCTCTGTCGGCACCGGTGCCGCCATCTCCTCCACCGCCTCGTCCTCCACCCCCACCCCCACACGACGAGGCTGGGTGGCGGGCTCCGCCATGGTCTGCGCGCCGCAGCGGCTCTCGGCCAGCGACGGCGGCGGCGGCAAGGCCCGCGGCGAAGCGGCCTTGTGTGCGTCAGCGAGGAAAGAGGCGGCTTCGCGCCGGCGGCCCATCCTTGGCCCGGCGCGGCCGCGGCCCGTCCCAGCGGCGGCGGCGCGTCAGCGTCCGCAGCGCGAGCGCGAAGCGGCAGCGTCGCGTCAATGGCCCGGGACCTCGCCCGGCGCGGCGGCTCCCGTCCGGCGTCCGCAGCGGCCTTGCGGCAGCGCGAGCAGCCGCGTCAGCGTCAGGCGGCGGACCTCCAGCCGCGACGGCGCGTCAGCGGCAGCCTTGAGGCGTGCGGCGGCCCGCTCAGCGGCCCAGCGCGAAGCGCCACGACCCTGCGGCAGCGAGCGAGCCCGTGAGCGCTCGAAGCCCGCCGCAGTGAGCGGCGCCGCTTTCCGGCGAAGCGCGCGAGCGCGGCGGCGGCCTTGCGCGGCCGAAGCGACCGAGCCTTGGCGCGGCGCGCGGCGTGCGTCGTGAGCGGCGTCGATCTCCGGCGGCGCGGGCCAAGCGCGACGGTCTGGCAGCGTCCGGCCCGGCCTTGCGTGGGCGTCAGCGGCAGGCGCTTCGGCGCTGCGCGCCCTTCCCGTTACGTCCGGCAACCCGCGGCAGCAGCGGTGGCCCGCTAGGCGGGCAGCGGCGTGCCGTGCCCACGCCGTGGCGTGTGCTCGCGGCGGGCGACAGCGCCTTACGCCCGGCCGTGGGCCGCGCCTGCGCCCCTTCCTCTTCTCTCTCCTTCCCGCCAGCGTGGGGCCCGCGCCTGGCGCCACGCCTGAAACGCTACTGCGCGCCAAACTTGCCGTGCGGAGCGCGGGATTCCGGATGTCGCGGAGCTTTCCCGGACGCCGCTGCAAGCTTTTTTTCCGGTATGCTGATGACGCGGCCGTTTCCGGACGAGGTTGGCGGACGCAGTGCAGATAGTCTTAGTCATTCTATCAGCTAGTCAAATCAAAACAGAATAAGAGGCGGGCTGGAGGAAATAAAAAAGGTAAAAACAGAATAAGAACTGCTGGCTAGCACGGCAGCAACTAAAACCATTTTTTTGAGAAGAATATCTTTATGTCACCCTAAGTTCCCTTCCACAAGTATCTATGCAACACAATGAAAGATCGATGTATCCCTACGGGAGGTCAACATGCATAGTGGGAAAACTTTAATTTCTTGTTCTGGACAGACAGCCTACTTTTGCAAATATGGCATATGGGAGATGGAGATCACCGGATGCATCAGATGCTTTTACACCCACATGCCACCAAAAAAACGATAGTTTCTCTAATAGATATAATAATAATAGGTCCGCATCACTATTTTAAATTTATTAATGTCGTTATATATGATTAGTTAGGTCTATAGTCTGATTATTTAATTAACACAAACCAAGCATGCAGCTAACAACCTAGGTAATAAAATTTATTCATACCACTGACCACAAATATATGCCCACTTGGGTTGTCCTGTATCAAATCTTTTCAACTTCCCTAGCAATAATGATAATGGAAATATGTTATGTTAAATTAGAAGAGGTATGCGCTACAAGGACTGGTGCTTTACATGACGATGGGTTTCATCGTAGATAGCCAAAAATACGTCAGGGTTAACTTGCTATGATGATCGAGAAATCCGCCATGTATCTCATATCATGCATTTGGTACACCAATTGAAGTCGTCACTGATTCCCATTTATTTTCGTCATGGATTGCACGGTCAGCAACCATAACAAAAGGCTATTGTGATGAACTCGAACGTCATGAATTTGGTACAAGTTACCTGTTGCCACATCAGCTCTTGCCACATCATCACTAGGTCTACGCTGGCCCATATTGAGGAGGTCATTTGTTCTTTGTATTTTTCCCCACTAGGTCCACGTGTTCTGCTGTTTTTTTAGTTTTAGTTCGGCCCATACAACTGGACTAGCCCATGTGCAATGAAGAGTTGGTCCATTGTTGACCAAATCATTATATTCACATTTAAATTTCATTCAAGAAACACTAAAATTCAAATTTAAAGCGACATCATATTGAGATCGTCATGGATCATAGAGAAATATCATCATAGATCATAGGGAAATATCATCATAGATCATGGGTACACATTAATAATATGGCAGCACTAATATTAATCCCATCGCCATTACACGGGGCATCCCCACAGGGCATCACTTACAAAGATAAATTCCATCGCCATTACGAGTCTTGACAGATTACAAATAAAGTGGTCCACAACATAGGGCATAAGTTCTAAATTCTAACAACAACATAGTTGACATAGTTCACAGATCATGCAGCCACCAAGAGTTAGTAGATCACATGCTTCCAACAGAAGTTAACAACCACCTAAAGTTCACAGACCATGCAATGCATCATGGAGTCCACCAACATGTATTGCAATTGGTAACCCCAACATGCCAAAAGACCACTTACCAAAATATTCTACCATTAATAAAAGACCCATCCACTAGCATAGTTGCTGCAGCTGGTAACCCTAACAACCTTACCTTGTTGGTTCATTTCCTAGAACTAGAATCATGGACATCAAACCCCTAATTAATGCATTTGTCTCAGCTTGTCTCTTCTTATTCTCCTCATCCTGCCTAGCCCTTTCTGCTTGAGCTTCCTAGAACTTCATCATGTCATCCATCTACAGCTGTTGATTCTTCACAACCTCCCTAAGATCACTTGATGTCTGCTTCTCCATCACCAGTTCAGCTTCTAATTCACGTTGACTTTCAGCATTGTCCTCACTAGTAGATGAGCTTTTTATCCTCGCATTTACCAGAAATCTATTCTTCTTCTTAGTCTTCTGAAAAATAACCTTAGAGACAACATCAGCCACATCCTTTGGTTCCTCACCATCATTTATAGGAGCATTTCTTGTCCTCCATTTCAACCTAGCAGTGGATGGGATTGGGATACATAGATAAATGAACATGACATGCACGCATAAGATTTTTTTCAACAAATTTGATAATAATAATACTAGCCTAGTGTTTTCAACGTTGATATAAAAAATCAGATACTAATGTTTAGAATTAATAACATTTGACTTGAGATAAATCTAGATAAACTTATATTTAAGATCAGAAGTATAATTAACACTTTAGGCATCTAGCCTTACAACATTAGATATGTCTCCAATAATGACATTCCAATTGCTAAATCATGGAGGTGCCATTATAATTATGCCTGAGTTTGAGATACACCACATTATATACTCCCTCCATATAGAAAAAGGAAGTTGTTTTAGACAAGGTTTGGGTCAAATATTTGGAACATAAATCATGAATAACTTTTAAGTTGTTGAGTTTGCAAATGTGAAAACAATATGAATATATTTGTCTTGAAAAGTACTTTGATAAAAATATAAATATATCACTTGGTGATGAGTATTTTTACAAAAAATAAAATCAAAGTAATATTTTAGAAACCGTGTCACTGTCCAAAACGACTTCTTTTTCCTATACAGAGTGAGTATGCCCCTTCGGCTACTTGGGCCCACCTGCACGCATTTGGAGACCACCCGTGTTGTATGGGAAAGATAGCCCTTGCTTACACATTAAGACCCTAGTCCACTAATCTAATCCACATTTTCAATCTCTTATTCCTCTTCCTACACCTAATCCCTAACCCTAGACCTGTGAATCTATGATTGTTAGCCGATTGCATTGGTGTCTCCTCTGATGAATTCATGTGATGGCGATCGATTATCTTTGATGCCCAGTAGTGATGCGGTGGGTATGGAGGTCACCAAAAAATGTTGGGGTGACCATGACGAAAGTGATTATTAGTGGTATTGGTGTAGCTAGGTATACCCTCTTGACCTTACCTTAGCTAACTTGCATTAGTCAAAAGTTTGATTCGTGGATTGGGAGGGCAGTAGTCAAATCTTGTGTTATCGGTGGTTTAGGGTTGAATTGCTTTTCTTTACTTTAAGGTTTAATAGCACCTTTGCTACGATATCTTTTTTTATACTAGGGTTGATATGTTCTCATTAGAGCTCAAAGCCGAGGCCTTCTTCATGACGGACCATGATGGGAAAAATCCTTACTATAAAGGGAAGCTTATTAAGTGAGTTGTGAAGGAATAGTTTCATTAGAAGTTTGGTCAATTGGAGCTCCAACCAAACAATCACAATTTGGTTCTTTGACAAGTGGCTTGATGAGAATGATAAGATTTGTAGGTGAAGTGCACTTGAGAAATTTGTTTGAAATGTATAAGTCCTAGTAGTTGTGCTGAATAAATTAAGCCCTATGGGAACAACATGAGTTTGATCACTTAGAAGCCCTTTGTGTGGTGCCTCCTGAAATTATACTTAGCCTAACCAACATGCTCCTAAAAATGTTCAAACTAACCAAAGCCATCCTTAAAATGTCCAACCTAAACAAAGGCATCCCAAAAATTTCCATGTTGATGTTAGTCCAACTAAAAAATGCTACATAACCTAACCCAAGTGCACCCAAAGGCTAAATAGTCTAACCCAAGTATACCCATTGCTACACAACCAAACCCAAGTACAAGTGATGGATTGTCTGTTGAGCCTAATATCTTTGACAATGAAGTATGTTGGTGTTGATGATGGGCAGTTCTATATTCTAGTGCCGCCATCACAGCCACCTCCAAATACACAAACTAACTCTACTGTGCCTACTACTAATCCAACTAAAAATGTTGCTTTCTACGACGAAAGCTATACCTCTTGTAGCCGAGGTGAATGATGCATCCTAAAGATATAAGTGTCCTCTGTTATATTGAGAATCCAATAATAGAGAAGGGTGCCTTATTTCTTAACATAACAACATATAGGAAAGTTGTCAGATACTATGAGTGAGGAGGAGATTTGAATTTGCACTTGGTGTAATGTCCCGCCTCCTCCTGCCTCCTCGAGGCCAGGCCCGCTAACATCTGATAGCTTTAATAGGACCAATACTACCCCCACAGACCAACACTAGTTTTTTCTTCGCACTTTGTCCTCACTCATACGCACCTGGAAAGAACTTCCGGTTCGGTCACCCATCGCTCCAAGCCAAGCACGCTTAACTTTAGAGTTTTTTATAGATGGACTCCTGGAAAAGAAGTTGCAACTTATTGGTATAAGTATCATATTAATCCTATTAAGCCTGGGCCGGGGTGTTACACTTGGCACAAAGATTGATCCAACAAGTTTATTGCCAAATGTGGACGCACTGGATGTCCATGGCGTATTTGTATTTGTAGGATCCATGTTCAAAAAATGACACATGTATGTTGATTATTGTATTTTCATTTTCAATTCTTAGGTTTAGATTGGAAATGTGCATGCCGATTCTTATGTATTCTTGAATATTAAGGTGCTCCCTACAAAGGAGTCAAGGTCGCAACTTAGGGTTTGGTGGTTGATAAGCTTGCTTACTAGTTGAAGAAGAATCCAAGTAATAAGGGTCTGTTGACATCTCTTAATGTCGCTACTAGAACATAGGTTTAAGCCCAGTCCTAGCAACAACACCGAGAGATGTCTTGATGGTTTATTAACATGACACTTACTCAGAAGATTATGAATAAAGAAATATGCAAGCACAAAGATAGTATACCACTGTAGCATTTTACCTAGTGAGTGTACCAGATATCATAATTTATATTTTACCTCGGGGAAGGACGGACATAGGAAATATGATATTGAATTTTTTTCTTCTTTTGATGGAGAATCATAACCATAATCATATCTACTCATAATAGGCATAGTCATGAAATAAAGATATATAATAAGCATTGATCATTAGCAATAAATAATTAATCATTTCAAGTACTCTTTCTATGGCATTAGCAAGACTACATAGTAATAGATATTCCTAAATTATTCTTAATTGCAAATCGAAGCATATATTGATTAGTACAATTATACTTAGTAATCATAGCTAAGATTCTATTTCATATCTATTCTTGACGGATATTACTAAGGAAGATCAAGAACAGAGCATGTCTTCTTTTGCAGAACTCATCAGGAGTGTCACAGAGCATGTCTTCTTATGCAGAACTCATCAGGAGTGTCACACCCATGATCTACCACATGGCCTAGAATATAGGGTGCATCCGCAAGTAAATAATGTATAAGCACCATGCTTAGACAATATCGACCACTCACCCATATACTTGAGAGTGAGTGCTATACAATCTCATGCATAAACATAACAATAATCTAGCTAAACTAGGCATATAATCAAAGTAGACAATGAACATAATAATATAAATAAGAGCATGAAGAATAATGTCATATCAGTTGTAGCAAATATATGAGATATGAAGGATACAAGAGAGGATATAGAAGGCTTTACCAAGCCATGCTCTTGACAAGATCGGGAATCCAAGCAAAGCTTGCCTCTATGTAACGTCCCGCCTCCTCGAGGCCGGGCCCACTTACATCTGATAGCCTTAATAGGACCAATACTGTCCTCACAGACCTACACTAGTCTTTTTCTCAAGACTTTGTCCTCACTCATGCGCACCCAGAAATAAATTCCTAGTCGATCACCCATCCTGAAATTGCTCCAGACCAATCACGCTTAACCCTAGAGTTCTTTCGAGATGAGCTTCCAGAAAATAAGTTGCAACTTATTGGTATGAGTATCATATTAATCCTATTAAGCCCTGGGCTGGGGTGTTACATCTATTTCTAACCTAGCTAGCTATGCCCTAGAATATAGAGCTCTGGAAGATGACTAGGCTTTTTAGCTGATGATCTAACATTTGAATGATTCGATGCCCTAGGGGAGGTCTGGGATGGTTATATAGTCTGACATGATGAATCCAAGCCCTCGGATCAAACCAACCCTAAGCAATGGAGTAGATGGAAAATCTAAGTCGGTGGAGAACCGATGTACGAAGGCGGGAGACAGACAGGTAGGTCAGGGGCTGGCCAGCCTATAGGTGGGGCCAGGAAGCTTCCTCCTCTCTGCCTTGGTGTGGTGGTGTCTGGTGTCCTTTAGAACCTCTGAAGTTGGTGCTCATGCGAGATTCGTAAATAAGCCTAACATGTAGGTCTATCTTGTGTCTTCTCCGATTAAACCATGTAGAAACATAGATTCACCAAAACTTATGGAATTTATTAGTTTAAGCCTCTAGGCCTATGTTTGTGACCTATTTTATGTTCTTATTCATGTTTTATTAATGGTTAAAAATGGTAGTTATCTACCATCAATAGGGTCCAATGGAAGCAAAGGAGAAGGTTGAGGGAGGTTATGGAATAAAGCTGAAGTACTCAAAGGCAAACTTAAGCATGAATCTAGCCCTACAAAAAATCCATGATAAATATGAATAGTAATTTTATTGTTGTTCAACTAGAAATCATTAATGGAGATCGCCCAGCCGCCCCTGTTTCTTCCCTTACTTCTGTTGACGGTCCTTAACTATCACTTTTGACCATTAACATTGCATCAATATTGCATCCAAATGGGAGTAAACAACAACATAAGTAGTGATCTATATTTATAATTGACCTAGTTCACTTGTACTTGGAGATCTTTGCTCATGCAGGAAAACTATAGAAAAATGCCAAATATCAAGCACTAGAAGCAATTAGAGTAAAGCAGGAAGCTTAGGCCCACTTATTGGGGTCGGTTGACCCAACATTAGGTTGGTTGATGCCCCACCTAGCCCTACCATGTCAGTGATCCTCTCTAAGGCCAAGAAACACAATCCCAAGTTCTCCCCACCATTGATCCCAAGTCGATGCAAGATCAAAGGCTACAAATATGCATCACATGGATTGTTGGACCTACTAGAGATGTGACGGAGCTTAAATGGATGTGGCACTTCATACACGCACTCTATACATCGTGGAGGCCCCACGCCAAAGGAGTAGGGCCCACACCCTAGATCGCCGATGTCCCAACTCCACCAAACCTCGTCTCCTTCGGACACATGCAAACAAGCACACTTTGGAGCACATCTATGCATTGATTCATGACAGTTGCATTGGTAGTTGATACAAGAGTTAGGAGAGGATGTCAGACGGATTGATGACATGGCATTAGAGTATCCCCTACTCCTCCTTAGGCTATAAATAGCACCCATCTTCCTCACTTGTAACACACCACCTCAAACACAAGTTCTCTCCACTCTCTCATGATGTAGCTCTAGTAGTAGTGCTAGTTGTGGTGGGAGCTCTCCATATGAGTCTGGTATAGCTCTCTCTTTCCTTTGTAATACTTTAATTATTTCAATATATTACTTTCTTTGCAAGTATTAATTTAAGACTTTACTTTAAGTATTAGTCTTGTTCTCTAGTCGTGCTTGGGTGATGTATGTTATCTTGATTAGTGATAGGCTTTTATGTTATTGGTTCTTAAACACTAGCCGGCACTCTAGTCTTGATCAAGTTAGGATAATATCAAATAGTGTAGGCTTGGTGCTTATATTATGGGGTTCCTTGGAATGTGACTAGGCCCCCAAATAGTTGTGGTAGGTGGCAGATGGTGACAGCCCTGTTCATCCTATGTATTCCACCATATTGGGTCAAGTTCTTAAAACATAGGGCATCATGGTATTTTGTTCTGATCAGCTTCCTATAGTGAGATTGGGACAAGTACGCCCTGAGATGGCATGACAACCTATCTCTGCTATTCATGGTTTATCTACATCCTCACAGTATGTTACTAGAGTAGTACTTATCTTAAGAGTAATCTAGGATTGTGTTAGTCTCTCATTTATTGTTGACTTCTTTAGTTACACTCTCACTTTACCTTTTCATGAGTAGATCATATGTGTGTTATCCCACTTTATGCATATCACTTAGCTCCACTTTAGTCTATTTGGTATACTAGTAAGTAAAACATGTGATGGTCCTTACCATCTTCTTTAGCCATAGCTTCCCTATGGATAAATACGATACCCTAGAATACTTCTGAGTGAAATGCTACAATGATATATTCTGTGTGTTTGCAAAATCATCTACTTGAGCATGAGAAATATCAATAGGTATTTCTGGTGCCATTGTTGGTGATACAAACTTAGTGATGACACTAAGAAATGCCAACTTCTCTTCTCTCAAACCCTTCTCTTATGTGCTAATACCAAAGTGTTTCACCACTTGTGCATGCATGTTGCCATTTTACAAAGCATTTTAAGGGTTAAGTTAGCTCACACTAGGTCCTAATGCATATGCGGCAATGAGATCACCTAGTGGTACTTGATAATCATTTTTACTTTGATTCTCCCCTCTTCATAGTACCACTACTACATAAAAACTTAATGGAGACAGGTATTTTACATTAACTGAGGTGGGCATCCAAAATGCTCGAATCTAAGGGCACGGTTAATTGTGGCCTTTTTCAAGGCATTTCAATGCCCACCTTGGTTAATAAATAAAAATAATAAAAAATAGAAAACCCATGGATGAGCCCGACGTGCCCATTCACAGGCCCACCAAGCCCATCTACACGTTGGATCAACCACTGGAGCTCATCCTCCCCTGACGAGCTTATCAGATCTGTGTGCCCTGAGGCTGCATCTGCACCTGGAGGTGCTGGAGATGTTGGAGATCGCCGTATCTAGAGGTAGAGGTCGCTAGATCCACTTCTGTGGAGGAGGATCGATGGGGGCCAGATCTGGCCCTGTCGCGCTAAGGGAGAGGAGCACTACCGCACCATGGGGAGGGAGGGTCGCCGCCACGCCATGGGGCGGGAGTAGCACAATCGCACCATGGGGAGGAAGGGCCATCGCCACACCATGGGGAGGGAGAGCCGCGGCCGCGGCATGGGAGGGAGCAGCGCCGTCGTGCCTTGGGGAGGAAGGGCCACTGCCACGCTATGGGGAGGAGGGATGCTGCTGCCGCAGGATGGGGCGGGAGAGTTGCTACCACCGCTGAGCCATGGGCAGAGAGGAGTACTGGCGAGCCAAGGGAGGAGGGCCATGGGAGAGAGAGGGTTGGGCGGTGAAGGAGTGGCTAAGAGTTTGGAGTGAACCCTAATTGGCCAAGTGGTGTACATATACGTTGAGTGTGCTATCGAGCCAAGATGGGATGTCTGGGCTCTGAGATGGGCCAATATTATCTAAGGTGGGCCTTATAGTGTGCCCGCCTCGGGTAATATATTAACTGAGGCATTAACCGAGACGGTTCAGAATCATGCTCGCCACTGAGGGGGTTTTGAAGAGGTCATGGTTAATCTTTTTTAGTAGTGGTAAATGTGATCACACCCTCTATATTTTTGTTTTCCTCTTTTTTTTTTCCATTTCCATGTCGAGCACTTGACCACCATCTTGTGGCCATCACCATCCTCCTCCATGGTTGCCAGCTAGCTCCACCACTTTGTGTGGACCATATCATCTTTTCCTGTACATACAAACTTAGCCATAGTATTAGTCCACATAGGTTTCATCAATTATCCAAAACCAAACTAGAGCTTTCAATATCTCTCTTTTTGGTAACTAATGATAACCTTTACAAAGATATGAATTAAATCCAATTTTGGCTTTGAAACACTTGTCCAAGCAATAAGATCATGTGAGAAGAGTTGGACAAGTCATGCAAACCTGATTTGGTAGTATTAGTGCTTCTGTTCCATGTGTGCTAAGTGTGTTTGGTTTCAACTTTGCACACATGTATAGATTGGAATTGTGGGAGAGTTACTACTACCAAATTTAATGTTAAGGTGTATAGAATAGACCTTTGAAGCGTGATACAATTGAAGTGCACATTTCAACCATCCCTAGCACCATGGTTAGCTAGCTACAACAAAGTCTAGAGACCCTGTGAGATCAACATTTTAAGCGAGGTTTGTATATAACACTTGCTATGCACATTAACATTATATCTAGCTACCACCTATGCATGGTAGTTTATATTTCATCAATCAAGTTCTAACTAGCATACACCACACAAGCAAGAGAGATACCACTTGTAGGAACTAGTGCAAATGCAAGCAATCATATGAATATGCACATTCAAATGCAATCAATCATGTTCATGAGCTTGCTCCTCCTACTTATGTGTTTCCAAAATTTGATCCTCCTTCTATTCTTCAATTTTCATGTTCCCTCTTTGTCCAAGCACTTCTTTCTCTCCATTTGTCATCTTTTCTCCACCAATTTCATATCTTTTTTCATCAATGACCACAAAAGGATATACAAGATTCATGTGGATTGAAGATGTGAACTTGAATTAAATGGAGGGTGAAACACTTGGAACTAGGGATGATCATATTTAAAATTGAGGATCACTTATGAGCTTCTTAGATTGCTTTTATTTGTTTTCCCTTTCACTAGATACATAGTAAAATTCATGTATCTAGAATATAAAACAGGCTTATAATTTGTAACTTATTAAGTAATAATAAATACCAAGTAAATAAGAAAAGTCAACTCTAGGTAGGTGTAGGTATGGCTTATCTGACTTTGGATACAAACAATTCGTACAGATGGCATTTTTTATAAGGAGTTCCTAAAGTATTGGACAACGAGAGAGGGAGGGAGAACAAAATTACCGAGCAGCTAGGTCAGGTCAACACACGCACGTATACAAATGCAATGCGTACAATTACACATACACTCACATCGATACATGCGTATAGAATCGATACAAAAAATTACTATACTAAATTAAAATCCCCCTCTTTAATTCTTTTAAGGGCCCGTTTAGTGTCGCTAGTGCCTCTCTACACTTCGACACTACAGAGTATAGAGTAGTGTACAGCAATGCACTGTACTAGGATAGACTACAATGACTAACTCCAGCTAAAAACAACTAGTTATTAAGAAACTTAAAGAGTGAGAGAAGTTACAGTTTTGAAGTTTTTGGCGATGACAGTAAGAACAATGACATCTTTCAAGAGAGCCATACAAAGCCCTCTAATTAAATGAAGCTAGATAAGAGTGAACGTTAGCAGCCTCATTTGTGCTGTCTTCCATCTGTCCGTCACTCGCTCCTCTTTCATCTTGATCCATTGTTTCTCACTCTTATCTTTCTCATTTTAAATTTACTGATGCAAAACCTATACTAATGCTGCACCACTCATATATCATGGCTTGGCCGCCTTAACCTTCAAGTTGCGGCGTACCTTCCATCCTTCCTAGACTCAAGAAAGATACACAACAACTATCCATGTAAAAAAGTACTTGCTCTATCTCAAATTATAAGTTATTCTAAGCAGAATCTTAGAGAGTCAAAACATCTCAATTCTAATCAAAATTATAGAGAAAAGCACAAATATTATTGACATCAAATAAGTATACTATAAAAATATAACTAATAAAGAAGCTAACGATACTTAGTTGTGGTATAATAAATGTTATTATCTTACTATATAAATTTGGTTAAATTTAAAAAACTTTGACTCTCAAAATTCTTTAAATGACTTAATTATAATTTGGGACAAGGTAGTAGCTAGCTCTTATTGAAACAAGCGCCATGTAAAAATTGTATTTCCAGTTAATTACTATGTAGGGGCTAACTCTTTTTTTTATATAGTATCTTACTATTACTAATTAGAGGCCCCAACGGAGGCTCCACGTTAATCCTCACCGACACATTAAGAAAAAAAGATAAACTCTAAAAATTCTCACATTAATCAGAAATATCTGGCCATTAAATAAAAAAACTAACTATCCATGACCATTGGATCTATTTTCTTAAAAATTACCCACCATTGCCATTATAGATAGATTAAAAATAGCCTAAAATACAATCTTATTATTTATTTATTTAGAAAAAAGAAAACTTTCACCGTTCACAGAAGATAGTACCTACCGACGTTCACACAGTTCGTTAATACAATAATATTTAAAATAGCACATGAGGCCACGTTCACAATAATTTAATAATCTACTATATTTAGAAAAATACGGCCATCCCGACGTCCATGATTGGTGAATAAAATTTTATAATGCTTCTTTCCGATTACTACAAGTATCATCTCTATTGAGCCCACAGGACATACAAGACCCTCATATTTATCTTACGAGCATCTCCAACAACTTGGTATTTCAACTTGCTATCTTTATTTTTTTTTAGCAAAATCATAAAAAACCCCTCTCCAACAACTCCTCAAATCAACTCCTCATTTATCCCAAGTTGCTATTCTTTTCTCCCCGCATGCGGATATATCCGCTGCGACGCGACTTTTGCTATCGAGCTTTTAGAAGAGGTGGAAGGGTGAAAAAATAATTTTATTTCTACTTCGGGGTTCCCGATGTAAGTTTTCAAGGGGTGTGAGGATATAAACATAATTTTGTTTATGTCTCGGGGTTCCTGATGTAAGTTTGATCTATGTTTGGCAAGTGAATTATACCAAACTATTGGAGAGTGACTCTTTTTTCACTTGCTATATATTTTAGAGAGTTGCCAAATCTCAAGATTTGCCAAGTGAATTTTGGTAAACTTTTAGAGATGCTTTGAAGACTAAAAAGAGGCTACATATTAATTCTCATTAGACACGCTAAGAAAAAACTTCAAATCTATTTTCTTTTTTAAACTAAAAAACTTCACTCTACGTACGGATAAAATCTAGATCAGTCTCCCTTACCGAAGTTCAGTTGGTTAATAAAATATCCGATGGCCTACCAATCACGTTTTCACCGCTCTATAGATTCAAACTAAAAAGGCGTCTAAAATCTTATTTTTTAAAAAAGAAAAGGATATCTACCTGTACATAAAAAAAGGCCGTATGGATATATCTTGATTGATCTTACCCGATAGCCTACCAATCATGTGCACTGCCATTTTATACATTGCTACGAACATGTCTTGGCCATGTAGAGAGAATCAGGCATGCATGCATTTGTGTGTGTGCGCGCCGTTTTAGGCTGGCCGCCGGACGCTAGGTCAACAAGCAAGAATAAAGAAAGGAGATGGTGCCGTGGCAACAGGTGTGTCCACGCTGAAGGAGCTCTGCATCCACGTCAAACTAGCACACCGTCCATGGCATGCTTGCCTTCCGCCGCCGGAGTGAGCGCCAGGCAGTCGTCAATAGAAACAGGAATCCATCTGTTCTATATGTTTATCTTGCTGTTTTCAACATTCATCGACTAAAATCGAAAGGTATAACTGTCTCATCGAATCCCATTAGGATTTGATTTGTCACCTACGATCTACTATAATCTCTTTCAGTTTACAAATTCCACTCTATGAAAAAAAAGTTAAATTAACGCCATTCTCTTTCAGTTTACAAGTTTTCCACACGGAAATAGGAATTCATCTGTTCTAGGTTCACCTTGCTGTTTCCAACATTCATCAACCAAATTAAAGGTATGGTTGTGTCTTGCCAAATCCCATTATCATTTGATTTGTCTCTAACATCTACCATGATCTTGGTGTTGTCATAATGCTCTTTCTGTTTATACATGTTGCATGATCAACAAAACCTTAAGTCAGATTAAGCTATTACTAATTTTTATTTCTTTGCAAATTACACATTAAAAAACATTATGTCATCAAACCAAAGACTTTAGCTATCAATGACCACTAGAATTATTTTACTTTCTAGAAAATCACCCAGTTAATGATAGATACAAAATCATTTTTATGAGGAAAATAATTTAATCGTTTGGAGTCCATCTTAATTGGTCATGTCACATGGTATATTGAATTATTAAAATATAATATCTTCTCTACCACATTCTTAAAATATCTGAAGAGTATTACTGCTAATCACATTCACTTGATAGTGTATTAATGAAAAATCATATCTGTAGTACCCATAACGTTCTGGTTAGTTAATCTATTAATAAAAAATCTTATAGCCAACAAACAAGATACTTATGTGCTGCCTTTTCGTACTTATTATATATAAAATAAAGAGGAGGCAATTTTGGTCAACCATGCAAAAACTAAAATGAACTTTGTAAAATTGACTCTAAATTATGGACTGCCATTTATGAACCATAATTCAAAAGAAAACCAAAATTTATATTCAAATTACCTATATTTATATTATGAAAAAAATATCCAAATTACCCACAAATATCACTAACAGGAAAATAATATAAAGTAAAACTTTTGATTATCTAAATTGCCAACCTTTGCTATTATAAAAAATATCTCCAAATCTACATGTAAATACTAATATATGTTATTATGATAAATAAATCAATAACATCTTTATTTAAAATAAGTTTAATATATGTAAACACTAATATCAATACCGGTAAACTATTTTATACAATTAAAAGATAACACAAAATATACATGTAAATACTAATATAAATTATTTGAAAAATAATTGATAACCTTTTATTTAACTAAGTTTATAATACTTGACTAAAATAATTATCCGATATCAATACTATCAATCTAATTTTAACTCTTATAGGTTATTGTAAAACAATAGTACTACACAATGACTAATTTTATTATATAATAAATTTAACATCTTGATTGTCGCAGTTCAAGTTGTAATGAGATTTATGCATCATAATAGCAAAGAGCATAACCTAGAATATGCAAAGAATATACAATGTAAAAAGATGATGATAACATATTGACAATAAATAAATTAACCTCCAGTCAACAGATCTTAAAACCCAAAAAAATCTAACTCAGTATGTCACAAAAATATCTAAAACATACTGCCACCAACCAAAAAAAAAAAAATGTGCTCGATCTATATTTCTATCCTAACTAATCTATCTTCCCATTTTAGTCAAAAGAATCTAAAAACAAATTTAATCAATGATGGTGGAATCCAATCCTACTACTAATAGATACACACTATAAGCCAATGCTAGCAAGGCTTCAATGGTACATTGATGCATAATGCCATTAAATGGGACCTCCAAGAACATAATAAACTACAAAAATAGTGAAAGATAAACAAGGTAATCTGTAACATCCCGCCTCCTCGAGGTCGGGCCCGCTTATATCTGATAGCTTTAATAAGACCAATACTGCCCTCACAAACCAACACCAGTCTTTTCTACGCACTTTGTCCTCACTCATGCGCACCCGAGAACGAATTTCCGGTCGGTCACCCATCCTGAAATTACTCCAGGCCAAGCACGCTTAACCCTGGAGTTCTTTCGAGATGAGCTTCCGAAAAAGAAGTTGCAACTTATTGGTATGAGTATCATATTAATCCTATTAAGCCCTATGCCGGGGTGTTACATCCTCACCCCCTTAAGAGATCGGCGTCCTCGTCGATCAACCCCAGGCTAGGAACCTCCTCTCTTGGCCACGTCCGTGTGTCCAGTGCCAGCGCATGTGCTATGCTGTGTGACCATCCACACCAGCACCCGTGAAACCGCGAGAGTCGGCTCTGATACCATTTGTAACATCCCGTCTCCTCGAGGCCGGGCCCGCTTACATCGACGGCTTTAATAGGACCAATACGCCCTCACGGACCAACACCGGTCTTTTTCTGCAAGACTTTGTCCTCACTCGTGCGCACCCGAGAACGAATTTTTCGGTCGGTCACCCATCCTCGAATTACTCCGAGCCAAGCACGCTTAACCCCGGAGTTCTTTCGAATGAGCTTCCAAAAAAAAGAAGTTGCAACTTATTCGTATGAGTACCATATTAATCCTATTAAGCCCCTGGGCCGGGGTGTTACATAATCTATCAATACTATTGCTTTCTCCTAGATGAAACTTTTCCGATATTTCAATACAATCTCTTGATTAATATGTCAATTTAAATATTGACACATCTATTGATCATATATATCGCAAAAGCTACATCAAAAAAACATCATGACAACCTATAAAGTCATCTACACCAATGACTAGGATGGAAACATAATAATGTTACCACTACCTTTCCAAGGGCACAATAAATACATATCAAATAATTCCAAAGATGCAAGAACAACGATGTGTTAAGGAGTTCAGAGCAATGAGTTAAGTACGTTGGTGACAACCATTCATAGAGCAGTAGATTAGAAACCAACAGATGACAAACAAATCATCAATGTTATGGACTTCCAAATTAACCTAGAAATCTATCAAACAAATCAATAAAAGATGTACAATTAATGAAAACAATTAAAGGTACCCTTCTAAATATCCAATACTCAATCATGCTATTAATTTTTTTTCTTGTAAGTGAGCTAAACTTCTAATATTATTATCCACATAGCTTAAATTTTGAAGAAGAAAGAACTACACACCCATATACTTCACAAAGTCAACCATATTGGGACACAAAACAAACCAAGGAAGAGGACACCTAATCATGGAACAAACTAAGGTGAAGTATTAGTTGTGCGATAACAATCTCTCTGAATCACGCCAAAGATAATTCTATACATATGTGGAAGACTGAACTTAATTTAAAGGTAATTGTATAAGATAATTTTTATTAGTTAATATATATTAAATAAAAATTTTAATTGCTTAAGTATCTCAAAAAGTTAGCCCGTGCGGAAGCACAGGTTGATGGACCAGTAAATGGTAAATTGGTGAAGCTGAGAAAAATCAGCGATCGCCTCGGTCCTGGCAGCTTAGCTTTTGTCTCGGCGTCCGGTCTCCATCGCCACCTCGTCGTCTTGGGTCAGTCGTCCCTCCAAAGTCCCAACCAAGCCCCATCAACCCACGCGCGCAGTCCCGCTGCGGCCGGCGCCCTCCCTATAAATACAAGCTCCGTCCTCCTGCTCTTCCTCCATGTGCTTCGATCGCTCTGTGCAAACCAGCTAGCAAAGCTACCAGCTGGCACGTGTTTGCGCCATAGCCAATCTATCCAGTCCAAAGATTCAGTTCATTCAGTGCAGGCACTCGCCACTCTAGCTCATCGGATTCACACACATATCCATGGCAATCCTCGACGTCGTCGACCTGGCCCAGAACAATAATAGCAGCAGTGCTCCTCCTTGTCAAGCTCGTCAGCCGCAGGCACACGCAGCAGACGAGCAGCAGGACGCCGAAGAGGAGGAGGAGGAGCAGCAGCTGCTCCTCAAGGGCGTGCGACACCTGTGCGAGCGCGGCACCATTACGAAGCTGCCGGCTCGCTACGTCCTCCCGCCGTCCGACCGTCCAGCACCCGGCGACCTGGCCCGGTTCCCCGTCATCGACCTGGCCCGGCTCCGGTCTCCCGCGGAGCGCGCCGCCGCGCTGGCCGAGCTGGACGCGGCCTGCAGGGACTACGGCATCTTCCAGGTGGTCGGCCACGGCGTGGACGGCGGCGGGATGGTGGACGTGGCGCGCCGCTTCTTCGACCTGCCGTTCGAGGAGCGCGCGCGTTACATGTCCCCCGACATCCGGGCCGCCGTGCGCTACGGCACCAGCTTCAACCAGCTCAACGACGGCGTCCTCTGCTGGCGGGACTTCCTCAAGCTCGTCTGCTGCGACGACCTCGCCGGCGTCGTGCCGTCGTGGCCAGACAAGCCCGTTGACCTCAGGTACGTGCGGTACGGTGATTATTGTTAGCATATCCTATAATACTCTCATCTCGAGCTCATGCATGCACCTGAGAGAGTCATCGAACCGATGAAATACAATTAATTTGCTTCAGTTCTTTTTTCTTGATATAAATATAGTGCGTGCCCCAACAAACAAGGAGGAGGAGTAGTGCAGCAGTAAAACATTTTGCGAGTTACCTTTACCATTACCATTACTGTGCCGGTGCATGCATGCGCATATATATTGGGTCCCTTTCAGATAACAGCATAAGCCAGGAAACAGATTAAAGTGCTAGCACATATGCAGTGAAAAGCAAGCATGCATCAGGGTTGAAGTGGACACCAGACATATCACATAGGGAAATACTGGTGGGGCGCATGCATCATAGATACGCAGTGCAGCGGACAATGCAAAATATAGAGCTTGCTTGCCGATGCTTTCTGCCTACTGCACACGTCTGCACCCAACAGAATCTAGAGGCCCAGATCTTTTGCACTCAACCAAATCTAGAGAAATCTCTCGGTGGCAGGCACAGGCAAGGCACGGACAGATGGATGCATATCCCAATTCCCAGAGCAGAGGCCACCACCATAGGCCGGCGCCAAAAAGACAAGCGCCGGCCAGCCAGCCAGGATAAAGGCGAATCAAATCCGCCGCATACCGGGCAGGCACGATGCCTGATGTATGTAGCAATTGGCAAGAATAAACTCACTAGTACTAGATCTCAAGTGGCTGAAATGAGTCCACGCGTCGGAGTTTCACTAGAGCAGATTCTAAGAACATGCATGCCTTCGCTAGCTAGAATAATTAAAAAGAATGTGATCGACAACGACATCTCTTAGCTCCAGACAGTAAGGTTTGAGAACTTAGCATGCTTCGCTTGCAGGGATGTGGTGTCGGCGTATGCGCGGTGGAGCCGGCGGTTGTTCAGGGAGCTGATGGAGGCGGCGCTGGAGGCGCTGGGCATCCGTGGCGCGGCGGCCGCCGAGATGCTGGCGGATTGCGACGCCGGGTCGCAGATGCTGATGGTCAACTGCTTCCCGGCGTGCCCGGAGCCGGATCTCACGCTGGGGATGCCGCCGCACTCGGACTACGGCTTCCTCACCGTCCTCCTGCAGGACCAGGTGAACGGCCTCGAGGTCTGGCACGGCGACAGGTGGGTCCTCGTCGACCCACTCCCCGGCGCACTCGTCGTCAACGTCGGAGACCACTTCGAGGTAGTACACCATTACAACGTGGTCCATGCTTTTGTTGCTTGTGAAGCTCATGCCATGCATGCGCGCGTGATCGAATTGCAGATGTACAGCAACGGGCGTTACAAGAGCGTGCTGCACCGGGTCCGCGTGAACTCGGCGCGGCCGCGCATCTCCGTGGCGTCGCTGCACGGCCTGCCGCCGGAGAGGGTGATCGGGCCGGCGCCGGAGCTGGTGGACGACGACAAGAACCCCAGGATGTACATGGACACGGACTTCGCCACCTTCCTCGACTACCTCAGCTCCACCGAGGGCAAGCACAAGTCCTTCCTCCAGACCAGGAGGCTCATCACGCACACCACCCATCAGCTGACCTGACCTGACCATCGACCGATCGCCTCCCTCGACCTCCTCTGTAGTACGAGTATCTACCAGCTGGACGCATCGTAGCCGCACGCGTGTTACTACTTGGATCCCATCTGTCCGTCCGTCCGTTCTTCTTGCCCGGCCCCCGTGGCCGCCAGGAAGAGAAAAGTCAACACGTGCGTGTGCTACTGCTACCTGTGGTTGCGGACCAAGCTGACTGGTCAAACACGTCGCGCTCGGTTTAGCGTCCGGCAGGACTGGTCCCCTCTCCGGCTCTCCCTCCCATCTAGAATTGCTGATTTCTCTGCACCCTACCTACCCAGTGGTATTAAATTAAATATTAAATAAATAAAAAACATGTAGTAAATCAGGAAGCAGCATTGACCAAATTAAAGCTAGGAGGAAGCCTCGTCGTCCGAAACTAATCAGCAAACAAAGGTCGAGCTGGAAGGTCAACCAAATTGCTGCGTGGGGTACTGCTCGTACGAGCGGTACGTTAGTATATCAAATGGAGAAGCACGGTCTGGAGTACATCAATGCACAAGCATATACAGTATAGAAGTAAGGAAATATCTGTATCTGGTTATTTGTAGTGAAAACTGTCTCGAGGGGAACAAGCAAACTCCAATTTATTAATAATTTGGTTTCTTATGTAATTCATTTGCTAGAAACAAGTCCTGGATGCCACAACTCTACTACATCCAGTCGACAAGTCTGTAAATAAAGTTACTTAAGAAAAGCGATTGCTAAGACTGACTCCAACAGATCGAACCCAAAGACGAGAGGCATTTGCTGGTTTGGGTGGCGTACAGTGAAAGGTTGCGTGACGCAAAACTACCCGCCTCCAACAACGGACGCAACAGCAGACCCAAAACTCCATCCACAAGAAGGAAGAGGAGCGTCGCCACAGGGGAGCGCCGCCCCGCGCGAAACCCGCCCGGATCCGAGCTCCACCGCCCATGATCTGCCACCGGAGGACGGGCGCGACATGGATCTGCCGCTGGGGAGCTCACCCGTCCTCGATCTGCCCTGAAAGAGCCGCCAATCTCGGGAGATGGAGAGGTGGCGCCGCCGCCCTTCGAGCTCGGGAGAGGGAGAGGTGGCGCCGCCCGCCCTTCGGGCTTGGGTGAGGGAGAGGGTGGTGGTGCTGCCCGCTGCTCGTGGCCCGCCGACCCGCGGACCCGGCGCCGCCCGAGGCTGCGCGGGAGTTCTGCCTAGGGTGGAGCGCGGCGAGGCGCAGATCATGGGCGAGGAGGGGCACGCAGCGTTGTGGAGGAAGCTCACGCGGCGGGTGGCGCTGGGGGGGTCGCTGCCGCGGTGGCGGGGCCCGGGCGGAGGCGGAGGCGTCTTGGCGTCTGGGAGGCGAGCGGGCCACCACCAGAGGTTTGGGTTGCGAGGAGAGAGATGAGGCATTTTTGCCTATGGATTGGGCCGGTACCGAAAATGGGTGACGTCTTTGGGTCACCAGTTGGAGAGCTTTTTGGGTTGGTAAAAGCACTGTGAGAGATGCATTTTGAGTTTGGGTCTCCCTGTTGGAGTCAGTCTAAGAATCAAAAGCAAGTACAACAGATGATTCTAATTTTTTAGTAATTGGTCGCCTGTACTTAAATAGAATGGAACAAGCCAGCCCACTTCTTACTTGGATGTGTTTGGTAGTAAGCTACAGAACTTGTAGCCCAAGTTTGGATGGAAGGAGTATAAAATTCAGATTTTGAGCGAACAAGTCTAGCAACGGCTCAATTCTATCGAATCCTCCTAGATTGAGAAAGATATCTAAGAACGTAGGTCTATCAGTTTTAGCATCGACTGAATATCAATAGAGTAATCTTCGCCTAGTAAAAAAACAAGCATCTTTTTATGGATATTGTCAGTAAGTATGTGCAGATCCAGTATAGCATCTTTTTCACTGCACAAGGATCAAGATCAAATGAATACTTATTCTTTTTCTGTTGATGGAAGATATATCTTTGACTTCTCAATGGCTAATGATCAAGTAAGCCATAGACTGTTGGATACTTTTGGTAAAAAAGATAGAGAACCAAACAAAGGAGCTCGAGAACCAAACACATTTGCTTGTGTGGTTTCCTTATGTGCTATCCTTGCTAGGCAAGAAAAGCTACAGTTCCAGGCGAAGGATCCAAACACGTGTATATCGGCCTATTTGGTTGCTTGCCCAGGCAAACTTATCTGACCAAACAACAATCCAGACCATTGATATTCACTATTCTCTTGCCTAGTAGGAAAATACCTGCGAAGGCAGCATCCCAACCAAGGAGCCATACTCGATAAATAATGTAAAAAACGAGATAGCCCAAGAGACACAATGAAAGCCTGTTAATCTTTGTTTGGAAGAACTCGGACTAGTGATTAGTCCAACTACTTGGGTTCTATACACTACTTGTGGCAGAACCTTCTAAATTACATGGCCCACAAGCACCTGACATTGTCCTTAAGACCTTTATCAGCCGTACTTGCGTACCATATAACCTAGAATGTTCCGTCGGGTGAACCCCCGATAAACCACGTTTCCTCCAGGATCGATACTTACAGAGACATCACAGTATTACAACAGTTTTCATACAAAATACCAGAGTAGCGGAAGACTTACAATAACTTAATTTACAAAACTTTTGTCAAACTTATACAAACCAGAGTAGCATTATTACAAAACAGCGGAAGTATCATTACTTAACTTTATTACACTCACACAACGAAAGCGCCCTGCCCACTGGCCACACAATCTATTCCTCGGCAGACTCTTCCTCGATCACCGTCATGCAACAAGGGCCGTAGCACTCTTGTCCATACGGTTTACACCGCAACGGGGTTGAACAAACCCCGAGTACAAAAAAGTACTCCATAAGACTTACCCGTCCAAAAATTGGGGAGAAGACTCGGGAATGCTGGCTAGTGGGAATCAAGGTAAGGCTTTAGCAAGATCAGATGACACATTTGCAAAAGAGACTAAGCCAGTCCTTACTTTACTACATCAATCACTTGTCAACCATGTACCGGATTTAAAACTTTCCATCATCAACTTCCATTATTACTACGATCTTTGGTGCTAGGATCACGGCTCCCATATCGTGGAGCACACGACGATTCGAATCGCTTTATATACCCAGTTGGGGCTTCCTAACCACCACGATGTATGCGGGACCAAACATCTCACATACATCAATTCACGCTTGCATTTCTCCCCGCCGAAACGGATCCTAGCCACGAGAGTACGATACACCATTTTCCTACGCCGTCGGTCACAACCGTCGACGGGTATACCCGTAGTATGGGTACACGCTACTTCCGTGCCGGTTGTCCGTTCTCGCATGGATCATACAAGGGAGCTTACCGCCATTAGCATGCGACTAGTACTATCCAATAACCTCATGATCCAAGGGCCAAGACAACGAACGGTGCTTAACCGACTCACAAGTGGACGACACTACACCAGGGCACTAGCCCCTCCTGGTGCAAGTCACTCCACCCGGTCTCAATTTACTCATCATCATGCTCTTGTTGCGTACCCTTGACCTGATCAAAGTGAAGGGATACCAACAAGTAGCGGCAGGTTTTCGTAATTGCCCTCAAGGGGAACTTTTGTTATCACATCTTTAAAAACATTTCATAAAGCCTTTGCTATCTGCGGGGGATAAGCATGCACTAGCATTTTCGAAATCAAAACAGGTATCCGGGATAATATATCAAGGTACGGTAAATGCATCAAAGTAGGGTTTCACACAACTCCTACACCTAATGCATCACATCATCAACACACGATATAAAAGATTTTCGAAATACAAGAAGGGGTTTGAATGCATCCGGGGCTTGCCTTGGGGCTCGATGAAGTTAGGAGCAGCGATGGCACTGCCGAGATCAGGACCAACCTCGTCACGCCGAACACCTTCTTCAGACGGCACGGCTACACGATTGAGATGCATGATTACGATGCAGTAACAAAAGGAGCATGCGATAATGATGCAACGATTGTTAACCGATCTTGAGTACAACTTTCCTTCACGGTATAATTGCACTAAGAAGGTATGACTAGCGTCGACGACGACGGACTAACGATACGCAATCAACATGAAATGCCGAAGGTCATTAGGGTTAATGACCTAGGGTCATCACTCAATCCCAAAATCAGGCAATCCTAATAGTGATTAGGGTGATTACTAATTTATTGACCATTTTTACAGTCGTTGAAAGCCACTAATTAACTTGCTAATTGGAGATTAATTAAACCCTAATTAACTAAAAGATTAATTAATTAAACACTAATTAAACAAGGGTATTAATTAAGCATAATACAAAACTTAATCAAAACAGGATCAAACTTCATAATTAAGATTATTATCACCTAATTAGCACATAAAACAAAACTCATAAATTTTGGACTTATATTTTAATTATTAAAATTCATGGAATTTGCATTTATCAATTAAAAGAGCAAATTAAAACATAATTAAATTTTATTGAAAACTCAGAGTTAGTATTTTTCTTGGACAGAGCATATCACAAGGAACACATACATATATTTTTCATATTTTTACTTGCCCAAATGAATTTATAATAAAAAGATGAAAACTGCATTTGGAAATTGAATTTGAAAAAGGAAAAACATTTTTCCCCTTGGTTGGGCTACTGTGCGGCCTAGCAGCCCAGCTCGGCCCACTTGCCCGCACACGCGGCCCAACCAACCCAGCAGCGGCCCGGCTCAGGCCTCGCGGCCCCCCCTCTCTCCCTCTCGGCGACAGCCGGGCCCCGCTTGGCGGCGCTTCCTCCTCCTCTTTTCTCCGACCGGGCCGGGACGGCGGCGACGACCGGCGGCGCTCTTCGCCGACGATGACTCTCCGACGAAACCGATTGCTCCAACGCACTCCTCGCATCATCCCGCACTCATCAAGCTACTATACACCTTTAGCCGATCACAGGAGCACCCATGGCGGCGACCACGGCGGCTCGCGCACGCACGGCGGCGACGGCATGCCAGCGACACACGAATCCGACTCAAACGAAAAAGGCTAAAGCTGTAGGGTGCTCACCACAACACGTTTCTCGTGTTGGTTCAAAGAAAAACCGAGCAGAGCGGATGAACGTGACGGTGGAACGCGCGGCGGCGCTGATGGACAGAAACGGGAACGACGACGTGGTTCAGGCTACTCCGGCGATGTCAAGGAGCGGGGAAAGGCTCAAACGGGGCGCAAAGAGATTGCGGAGCAGTGTGCAAACAGAATTGGGCAGTGGTGTCGCGTGGTGGGTGTGCCGCCGGCGACGAGAGCGAGCAACGGCGGCGGCGTGAAAGAAGGAAAAAAGGGAAACCGACGACTCGGTGGCCTTTATAGGCAAAGCAAGGGTTGGCGTGGTAGTCGGCGGCTTCGCGACGAGGTTGAGGTGGGTGGTGGCGCGTGAAAACGGGGAAGGCGCCGGAAACGGCCACGGCGGCGTCGGGCGGCCGGCCCGGCATGGGCTCGGTGCAAGGTGGCACCCCCTGTGGTGCTTGTAGCACGGTGCCGGCTCATCCTCCCTCTTTTCAAAATTACTCCAAACTTTTGAACTGTACTAAAAAATCTTCCACAATACAGATTGCACACAATTTTGTGCTCTACAACTTTCATTAAGAAAGTTTTGTCAGAATCAAATAATTTTTGAATTGCATTTCAAATTTGAAAATGAGCTCAAATTTCAATTTTTTTTGAATTTCAAAATTACTTTCAAATTTTGAATAAAAGATGAAAATCTCCAAAAATAAAAGTTGTTCATTTTCTCAAGATCTACAACTTTCATTTAGGAAGTTTTTCATAAAACCAAATAGTTTTTGAATTGAAGTTTAAAATGCAAAAGGGGCAAATTCCCAATTTAAAGAACTTTTGAAATTACTCCAAATTCTATTCAAAAACTTGAAAAACTTTATATACCAAAGTTGTAGAGCTCAAAGAAATGCACAAACTGTATTTTTAGAGTTTTCCCAAATTTTTGAATATTTTGAGGTGAAATTGTAAAAGGGGCAAAAAGGCTTTTAAAATTTGGATTTTGAAAAGGATTTCAAATTGGATTTTTGGGCAATTAATTAATGAAGTTGTGGCACTTTTCAAACCCAACCAATAGCATACTTTCAAAGTACAAACTTCATACTTTGAAATGGTACCATTGGTTAGCAACTTTTATTTATAAAATTAATTATGGTTAGCTCACCGAAATTGAAAATGAAATTTGAATTCCAACACTTAACCACTAGGGTTAGGGTTTGGGATTCGGATTCCAAATTCAATTTTGGTTCTCGCTTTTACATCATTTGAATTGTAAAATACGGTTATGGTGTGAGTCGGGGTTAGCCAAACACTTGCAACCATCAAGATTAGTTTTAGTTGGTTACTTTTATAAACAGGAAACAAACATGTGAATGGAGTTTAAATGATATACACATAAACATACGATATAAAAGAGCTCAACCAACCCTAGAATTAAATAAATTCACTCTGGTTGTTTGTATTTATGTTCTCTAATTATGAATGCTCATGCAATGATGATGATGACATGGCAGATTTAGGTTAACGTAACAATCGGGGTGTTACACTACTACAAGAACAATTTTTAGCGACGCTCTCTTTTTTTTAGGGGTGGCTTTATATTGAGTCATCCCTACAAATTGTGACCAAATGAACCCATTTGTAGGGATGATTGGCCGGTGGGATCTCTCTAGATTAAAAAAAATCTTTTGCTATTCTTTTGTTCTTTTTCATGATTTAAAAATTGATTTGTAAAGGCTCAATATCTAGCCGCCTCAACAAATCAACAGCCACTCCAACAAATCAGGCATTTGTAGACACGGATGGTGGGTAGGCACAATTGGAGAAACCACCCATACAAAACCAATGGAGCTGCCCCTACAAATTGTGCCTGCAGTAGTGATAAGACTATACTCCATCCGTCCTAAAATATCTGTCGCTTTTACTTTCCGAGAAACAATTGCCAGTAATTTTTATAAATAATAAATATCATTGATTAGTATCATAATTAATAGCATCGGAAAGATCTTTGAATCTAGCTTTTTAACAAATTTATTCAGAGATATAAATATTGCATGTATTTTCTATAAATCAAAGTCAAACTTAACAACTAATTCAGGATTTTGACTATTGTTGACCCAACCACAAGTCCACTTATTTAGATTCTCAGACTCAAGGTCTAAACTTTAGCTAACTAATTGTTACTCCATATCATCTAGACAGGCATATAAGTCCACGTCATAGTCCGATCCAAACAAACTCGTAGAAATATACCCTCCATTCCTAAATAAAATCAATTCCTAGAATTCGTACCAATCATTTCTTTGTCGACTAACTTTATAGAAGAAATAACAAAACACCTATCACATAAAATGTGTATATCTGAAAAAAATATATTCTATGATAAATTTAATAATATTTATATCATGAATCTTAATTTTTTTTAGAAATTTGATTACAGTTTAAAAAAAATTTAACACAGCCTTGCTTTAGGAAACTATTTATCAATAAATAGAGAAAATATAAAATATATCCTATGATAAATTTAATGATATTGATACCATGAGTGTTGACACTTGATATGGTCTGATTGCTCTTCAATAAGGGTAAAACTAGATACTCTTTCCATTATCTAAAGAAAAGATATGACAAACAGATAAATCGGAAAGTCTATGGATGTCAATGTAGCTTTTATCTGCGAGTATTCTAAGGTATCGAATTTTCACAGGGAACATTGTGATGGTCATTAAACACTAAATATAATCCTCAACTATGGTATAAAATGATATAAAATGAATTACAAAGCCTAGTTGTAGGTTTTGATTCTAACGAATTCCACGAGTTTTGGTGTTATCACTTGTCTTATATAATTTTCCATCAAATAAAAAGTATCTCAAATGTGGCGAGAGCCTTCTAAATTATATGGCCCACAAGCACCCCGCCCTTGTCCCTAAGACCTCATTTTATGCTATGCTTGTGTACCACATAACTTAGAATGCTCCGTCGGGTGAAACCCCGATGACACCACGATTCTCCAAGATCAAATTCTTACAGAGATATTGTAGTATTACAACCATTTTTATTCAAATACAACAGAGTAGCGGAAGATTTATAAAAGAAATGACTACACTTGATCAGAGTTTAATTAAACAAAACTTAACTGAGTTTGCGGAAGTAAGAAGGAGATATAGAACACCTACAGGAGAACACCTCAGGTGGGAGGTAATCGATCATGCCAAGCCCACTGGTATAACCGAACTTAGCAGCAACAGTTAGTACCTGCAACAGGAGTCAAACAAACCCTGAGTACAAAAGTACTCCGCAAGACTTACCCGATAGGAAAGAGTGAAGAAGACTCAGGAATGTTGGCTGATAGGAATCAAGGTAAGGCTTTAGCAAGAATCAAAGACACCTTTATGGAAAAGCGACTAATGTTGATCCTTACTATTCATTCTTATATGATATTTTCATTAAGCATTATGCTATCCGTCTAGGTTATCCTAGTCTATAGCAAACACTTGTCAAACAAGTAACGATTTCAAAAGCTTCCAGTCCCAACAACTTCCATCATTACAACGATGCTGGGGCTAGGATCAAGTCTCCTATATCGTGGAGCAACGACGATTCGAATCGCTTTATATATCCAGTTGGGGCTTCCTAGCCATACGATGTATGCACGACTGACCATCTTACTACTCAACACTCAGATTTCTCCATACTAAAATGGGTGTACAGTACACCACCGCCCTACACCGCGGTCCCCTTCCATGGTGCGCCCCGTAGGATAGGTACACGCTACTTGTCCGTTCTCGTCATGGGTAGTCCAAGTGGAGCTTACCGCCATTAGCATGCGACTAGTACTATCTAATAACCTCATGATCCAAGGGCCAAGGCAACAAACGGTGCTTAACCGACACAAGTGGACAACACTACACCAGGGCACTAGCCCTTCCTGATGCAAGTCACTCCACTGATATCTCAATTTACTCATCATGTTCTTATTGCGTACCCTTGACCCGGCCAAGGTAAAGGATAAACAACAAGTAACATCAGGTTTTCATAACTTCTCTTAAAGAGGATATTGTGATCAAACTTTTGAAAACATTTTATTTGTAAAGCCTATGCTATCAGCAGGGCGAAGCATATATGAAGCATTTTTAAATCAAAACAGGTTTCAGGGATAATATATCAAGGTACGGTAAATGCATCAAGATAGGATATCACTCAACTCCTACACCTAGTACATCATATCATCAACATAAAATTATAAAGGACTTTCGAAATTAAAGGAAAGGTTAAATGCATCCGGGGCTTGCCTGCATTGCAGAGAAGGTTAGTTGTTAATCTTGACATCAACGTCTTCGTGGATTCACCTCATCAGGGTTGGATCACCGCGAATCTTCTCTGAAGCTTGACCAACGCGATCCAACTCTCTCGTATACTACACGTGATAATAATGCATGCTTAACATAATGACATATATGACATGATGCTATGTGATGCAATATGGATAAA
>JADLZL010006323.1:0-97947 GCA_015844335.1 Chrysopogon serrulatus | reverse complement strand
AATTCAACCATTTATTATTTGGTTGCACTCGCTAGCTAATCATGTAGTAGGATTATTTTTGTTTGGTTGCCTGGTTTAACACTTGCACACCCACCTCTTCCCTTTCCTACTTCCACACGAGCACGGCGCACCCTCTTGACGTCTATGGCCACCTCCACATTCCCTTCAATCGTGCCTGTGGAGAAGCATCATTGACATTGCCTTCCTCTCCTGCCACATCATAATGCGCCTTGAGGCCGCGTTGTCATGCCCCGGCCGCCGCGCTCCAGTCCCTTCTCCTCATGCACCGCCTCCTCCCACAAACTCCGTGCACCTCGGTGCGGCTGCTCACCCCTCTCCCCTGAAGCTCAAGCAAATCTTGGTTGGAGCCTAGGGAGATGCTCGCTTTCCCGCCGTTGCGCCCCTCTTCGCCGCGTCCGCACTTTTCCTTCGGAGCCTAGGTAGACGCTCCCTCTCCCGCAACCACGCCCCTCTCCGCGCACACCTGTGCTTCTTGACCAAAGCTTAGGGAGATGCTCCCTCTCCCGCTGCACCGCACCCCTCTCTGTCGCGGCCGCCTCTGCACTCGACGGAGCTCAGGGAGAAGGGACAACGACAACTGTGCTCACCCCTCTCCACCACGATTGCCTCTATAGCGGTGCTTGTGCGGGCCCTGCATGCTAATACAAGCTAGACTTGCTAGAATCGAGAGTACCGAGTGTTACAATGCAGGCTAGGATTCCTTTTTGGCTTCCATAAGCCTAGCTTAGAGGATCTCTGTTCAACTGGCTTAAGCTGAAAATGGTTGATTGTTTTAGATAAAAATACTATTGAAATAACGGATAAGAAGACTGATCAGCTCAAGCAAACGGAATTTATACAGACGTCCAAACAGACTAGAACTGTGTTATAGAAGCTGGCTAGGCTATATCTGTAACACCCTCATAGGGGAAGTCCAAACGTATGCAAACTAATTTTCTGTAAAAACCCGTGCAAACCACAGTAGAAAGGTCGTCTAAATTCACCAAAAAAATCACACATGTAGATGATATGATGATACACAACCTTGTGAATATCTTGTCCAAACTCGACTTTGTTTGTGAGATATAAAAATAACAAATTATTTGGACAGCTTTACGGCTTGAAATTTATTATTTTTATATCTCACAAATAAAATTAAATTTGGACAAGATATTTTACAAGGTTATGTATCATCATATCATCTATATATGTAATTTTTTTTTGTAAATTTAGACAATTTTTTTATCATGATTTACATAATTTTTTTAAAAAATACGTTCCCCACCCATATAACCCAACACCGGCTCACAATTTCACGTCTAGTCTGGTCATTTCCCGTACGCCAAAATTCTAGTATCCCACCCCGCCGTCTCCCGCAATCTCCGCGCCCAGCAACTGCGAGGGCTTTCCTCTCTCTCCCCTGCAGTCTCTCACCAGATATCTCGCTTGCATCTCCGTTCTCCACTGCGCAATGGGAGGAGGAGGAGGAGGAGGAGGAGGGGAGGGATGGAGGTGGAGGTGCCCTTGTCGACGGGGGCGTTGGAGGCGATGTGGCGGGAGGACGGGCTTCGCCCGGTGGTGCAGCTGGCGGACGCGCCGCAGAATACGGCCGGCGACTCGGCCGCGGCGGCGGATCGGTACCGCGTCGCGCTCTCCGACGGCGGCGCGCGCCTGCAGCCGGGAATGCTCGCGGCGTCCCTTAACCACCTCGTCGCCCGCGGCGAGCTCCGCCGCGGCACCGTCATCCGCGTCCTCGAGTACTTCCCCGGTCTCATCCGCGACCAAAGGTAACCGATCGATCCCTCGCCTCCCGCCCCCGCTTTCAATCCTATACTAGCGCGTCCGTCGGGATCCACATTGGATTGTCTCTGGTGCGCCGCCGCTGTGTGCGCCCTTTGGATGGCAAGGCCATCAGATCGTGCTGTAATTCCTTTCTTTGTAGTGCAAAACCACAGAGGCTTTAGTCGTTCATACTGCACTACTCGGAAAAGTGCAACCAAAATCCTCGGTTTATTTGGTTCGACATGGTTTGGGCTTCTTAATCTGTTATTACTGAAATGGTCATGACCGCCTATGTTGCGTTTCCACTTGCATTTGATGTACATCACTGATTCAGATGGGTGTATTTGTCCATTTTCATTATCAGATGGTACAAAATTCTATAGAGTTCCCAACATGTCAACCTATTTTCTTAAGTTCAAAATAATTTTTTGCTCACACATATATGCTACATAATAAAGGGCAAAGGTCTCAGCTTTGGGCGCAATATTCTCTGTTATATGTTTCACTGCTAGCTCTAGTTGGTTTGTCACAAACATTACTGCATGGACTGCCAAGAGGGACTGCATTTTGTGGTTACCAAATAAATGCATACGGCTGTGCTCTCCATTATTTGGTTTTGGCACCTGCAGGGAGACCTCGGCAGTCGATCAGAACCTTATTGACTTCTGCGTTACATCTGTGTCGACTACATCAATTTACATGCAATGGAGAGCTGTATGCATCAGATACAACAAACGTACATGCCATAGGCGCAATGCTCAGCGTGGTTTCAGACTAAACTGTTTATGTTGCATTCCCACTTGCACCTGGTGTATGTATGCTTGTACATTACTGATTCAGATGGGGTGCACTCGTCCATTTTTCCTTTCTTATTTGGTGATACAGTTCCATGGAGTTTCCAACATGTCATTTTTTTTTCGTAAATTTGAAAATAATTTTTTGTTCACATATTTGTATCGCTATACATGCTAAACTAAAAGGCAAAGCTCTGAGCTTTAAGCCAAATATTCTTCTATTATTTGTTCCACTGCTCTAGTTGGTTTATCACAAACAGTCTCAGTGTTTCTTCCTGTATAACTATTATGTTTTTCTAACTTGCTGGTCCTGTTCAAATTTCTTTCTCCATTTATATCCTGCAATTTTAAGTTCATGACTCAAAGTATATTTTCCTTTTCCGGATGAACAAACTCCTCACATGTCATATCCCACTAAATCTACTTGATGTGTTTCGTGAATTAATTCTAACCAATTATAATTGGCTGTTCTCTGACTATTTTTCCTTCTCTGTCATTCAGGGTCATTATTGTTATCCAACTTGAGATACTGCACGCTGAGTGCACGCTAATCCGCAATACCGCAATCTCTGAGGCCAATGCAAGTCAACATATTGGTGCATCCTGTTCTGGTGGTCTTGCCATCCACGGATCTTGCTTCATGCCATGTACTCAGCAAGTTATTAGCAACCTGTCATGTTCTCCTGATCAGAGAGCGTTGGATTCTTCAGTTACACCAAGGGCAGAACCTACTGTGATTAATCTGCCATTCAGTGAATGTTTTTGTTCAATGCCAGCACATAGCACAGTAGATGCCAAGATGCAGCAGCTTTCATCGAATGATCATCAAAACCAAAGGTTTACGGTGACTGCCACAGGTGATGCATTTGGCCCTCCTGGAAATTCGTATGCAAGCCCAATACTAGCTTCTTATCTGCAAGATTCACCAGGGCTCTCAGGTGCGATGGTGGCGCAGCTGACGCCCGGCGCGGTGGTGGCGATCTCCGAGGACACTGATGGCACTGGCATGCTGCAGCCGGTGCCGCGGGTGGTGGACGTGCGGATGCTCAACAACTTCAAGAACCCCTCCGCTGAGCGCTTCCGGATGGTGCTCTCCGATGGTGTCTACACGATGCAGTCCATGCTCGCCACCACCGAGAACTTCCGCGTCCGAGACGGCTCCATCAAGAAGGGCTCCATCATCCACCTCCAGGAGTTCACCTGCAGCACCATCCACAACTGCAGGTGAGGAGGCTTGTTATTAATCCATCCTTCCCTGCGCTCGATTCCCCACTCCATCCCTAGTTCTAGCTGCAGATTGTTTTTATTCTGCTGTGTGCCTAGTAGAAAGGTTGAATCTTGGTTTGCCTCCCGCATGATTCGCTTGATGTTCAGTGCTGTAAAACCTGCCGTGTGTTAAGACTTAAGACTCGTGCCATATCGTTAGGGTTGCCAACTTTGCGACGTTTTCGTAGGAGATTTGCGGCTACCGCCTTGGAAAGATAGGTTGGGATTCGGTGGTGGTAGAAAATGATATTTGGTCGATGTGGTACTAGGGCTTATGGTCATTCCAGTCCACACTCAGCGAAGTCTTGTTGATGGTTTTCCACTATCTTTAGATTAGCCTCGGATTTGGTTAAGTTCGCCACAATGGAGTCCAATAACTTTCATCCAATTGTATTCTTGTTCTGCCAAGGTTGTTCCGCTTCGCTGCATGTATTTTTTTTTCCTTTGATCCTACAGTGCACATGGATGTTATTTTCCTTTTGTCATTAGCAATTTTCCAATGAAAGAAAACCATCAAACAGGCAATGATTAACATGCAGAGTTTTCCCTTTGTCATTAGCAAATATTCCAATGAAAGAAAAACGTCAAACAGGCAATGATTAACATGCAGAATTTCTTTTATTCTGTATAAAATTTCTATACTATTGATGATCCTTAGTGCAGTGAAAAAGGGCGTTGTAGTTTTGTGCTAGTAGTTACAAGTTGGAATGCTATGATTCTGGCATTCATGTTAAATCAGTAAAACTGTCACAACACGCTCTGCTGTGACCATTCAAATGAGTCTTAGAAGAAGCTCTTTTAAGATATGACGAGTCTGAATCTTGTATATTCTCGTGGGCGTTACTAAAGTATGCATAATTATAAAATTCTGATGAAATACCATAAATAAATAGAATGTGGATTTACTGATATGCTGAATTTTAAGGTCTACTGTGGGTTACTGTTGTGTTATGAATATTTGGAGAATCGCTGTTTCCCCAACTTATTTGGTTCTATGATTTGCATCAATTCTTTGAAAAAAACCTATTTCTGTTAGAGCTGACTTGGCATCTCCTAAAGAGAAGAATACCGTATTTGGATGTTAATTTGTTGACACCTTTTTGTGGCTTACCTCTTATCAGTTTAGTTGACGATGCCTTTATCTTTTGTCCAGGATCATTATTGTTATCAAACCTTATGTGCATCAAAGTGAGTGCGCCATAATAGGAAACCCCAAACCCTATAAGATGAGAAACCGACCCAATGAGCGGGGCACCAACTTTCTAGCCAATGCTGCTCAAGTTAATACTGGAACATATTCCAGTGGTCCTGGTATTCTAGAATCTGTTCACAATGTGGCATTGGAAAAACCACCTGTCTGGAAAGTGGTTGGACAGATCAAGGATGAAAACTTAGGGTATTCAGGTAAGCCAGACCTCATCACTGTCAAGGCTACTATCTCATGTGTAACTGAGCTCCTATACCATGTTGCCTGCCCGCGAGTGGTCAATGGTAAGCAATGCAATGCAAAGGCAACTGGTGATGTTGACGGGATGTGGCGCTGTGACAGATGTGGGTACAAATTTTTAGTGCCCTGTAAGTATGTGTGATCGGTTCGCATTCAGATCCAGGATCACACGGGCACGGCTTCTGCTACCGCATATGAAGAGGCTGCGGAAGAGATACTTGGCTGCAGGGAAAAAAACCTCTACTCGATGAAGTACAAAGAACATGATCATGCACTGCTGGGTGACATCATACTGGGCGCCGTGGGTAAGGAGTATGTGTTCCAGCTGAAGGTTGAATGGCACCTGTCGTCTGGCTTGAAGAGCATTGTTCTCAAGGCAGAGAAGGTGAATCCATTGGCTGAGTCCTGCCGCCTCCTGGAGCGGATCGACACGCTGCTGCAACTGCAAGAGGGTCGTATGGCTCCGGCATGTCATGGATCGGTATAGATGTTTATTTATCTTGCAAGGACCTTGTGTATTAGTATGTTCATTCGATCAGCCGCATGTTAATCTGCTGGAAGGAATACTTAAAATTAATTTGCTTGTTATCTTGCTGGAGAGTTCAGCAGGTGCATGTTAATCTGGGAGGCAACGATGTCATCTGGACATTGACACTGCATGAAATTTCTTGTGTGTTCAGACTGTGTACTGTATATAAAGCAGCAGTGCCAGGTTGTGCAAGTGATCCTGTTTACCTGTTAGAAAAAGTCTACTTTTTCTCCTCTAACTTTCACGAAAGTCTACTCTTCCTCCCTAAACTCTAAAACCAGATAAACAACTTCCTTCAACTTTTCAAACCATACGCTTTACCTCCCTGGAGTGGTTTTGATGGTGGTTTGCTACAATAACAGTGGTTTTGTCTTTTTTTTTTTTTTATTTATTTCGATTGAATTTTTGAAAAATCATAAAAAAATCATAAAATGAAAAATCTATTTTTGTTGGACTACACATGAGTAGATATACATAGTGAATATGCTTTAGTATAAAGTTTTTTGCCAGTTTTTTTTTTTTTTTATTTATTTGATGAATCTTTGAAAAATCATAGTAAATCATAGAAAATCATAAAATGAAAATATAATTTTTTAGACTCCACATGAGTACATCTACAAATGGACATATAATATGATATACTTTACTAAGAATATTTTATGATTTTTTAATAATTTACTATGATTTTTTAAATATTTATCCAAAATAAATAAAAAAATATTAGCAAAAACTTTGTATTAAAACATACCATATTATATATTCACTGCGTAAATCTACTCATATGGAGTCCAACAAAATTAGATTTGCTATTTTATGAATTTTTTTTGATTTTACTATGATTTTTCAAAAAAATCAACCAAAATAAATAAAAAAGAAAAAAATAAAACTATTGTTACTGTAGCAATACCACCGTCAAAACCACTCTAGGGAGGTAAAGCGCATGGTTTGGAAAGTTAAGGGAGATTGTTTTTCCAATTTTAGAGTTTAGAGAGGAAAAACAAATTTTTGCGAAAGTTAAGAAAGGAAAAACTAGACTTTTTCCTACGCATAGAGCCCAACTGTTTGAGTTTCAGACGGCCGGCCCATTTATTTCGATGTCTAGTTTGGTCATTTCTGGCAAAATTCCAAATCCCAACACACCCGCCGTTTCCCGCAACGTCTCCGTGCCCCAGCTTCCCGCGTACGCCTCGCCGTCCGGCCAGCGGCACCCAGGCCTGGCTAGTGCTACTGCCGTGCGCCCGTGCCGCATGGACCCACACGGCATGTGGCACAGCAGTTTGATTTGATGGGGAAAAAATGAATCCAACTCTATTTAATTCTTTCTTTTATTTGACAGTACCCCTATGAGAGTGCTCGTGTCGTTCTCATTGAAAAGTTAAACACTTTTAATTTTGATCAAATATAAAAAATATAATATTTATATTCAATAAACTTATTTAAAGATGCAAACCGACCATACAGATGGTTGGATTCGGCGTGGTAGAACTTGTCCACCCGGATTCAAGTCTCGGACTTGACATGGGTGCTCGTATTTTCTAGATTTATTTTGGAATTTAACAGCGCTTATTCTTTAGTGGTAGGTCAAAGAGTAGGGTGTATGTAGTGTCTGTGTCTGTAACTAGATCTTAAAAAAAACTTATTTAATGATATAACTATAGCTAAGATTTATTTAAAAATATTTGACCAGCACAAATATTATAGCAATATTTATTTTAAGAGGTAGGGAGTATGTTGTAAATAATTATTATAGTTAGCAACTGTTTCTTTTATTTTTTTTTGACAATGAATAGCATCTTAATTAATTCAACCGTTCACGACTTAAGGGACGGTTTGGTTGCTACCTTAAGAAACTTGTTTGTCTTAGGCAACAATATTGGACCATAAACAACTAAAATCCAACACGTGAGATTGTTGCTTGGCTCACAAATTTTCTCAGGGTCCAAACTATATAGATCCTTAGGGTGTTCGCATAAGCCGGTTGATAAGATAAGCCGGCTAATTTCTTGTGAGAGAAAAATACTGTTTGAATGGTTGTTAAGTCATCAGCCGAGTTTTTAAGCCGTTCGAACAATATTTTTCTCTCACAATAAACTAACCTAGTTTGTCTTATCAACCAGCTTAATGACCAGCCGAACACTCCGAAGACTCCACTACGCCTCCCCTAGTCTTCTTGGCTCAACCATTGTCCTCCGCCCATGGCCTATAGGGCTCCACTACGCCTCTCTCTACACTTGCCTTCTTAGCTCAACCGGTCAGCCCAAATTTACACTTATCTGTCTAGTTTTGTTATTTTCACTGGAACTCCTAAGGGTTCATTTGAAACACGTGATCGAAAGACACACAGTAATAGGAAAAAATACAAGAATATAATAGGATTGCATATGCACAACAGATGATTGTAAAACAAAGGAAAAATCATAGAAAATAAATGTTTGGATGGTTCATAGAAAAGCCACATAAATGAAAAACACGAGCTTGGAGTGGACGTTTTGGATCCTACAAAATTTTTATGAAATCACACTAAGGCCTTGTTTAGTTCCACGAAACTTTTTTTTTTGACAGAGGTAAACCCAGCTTTTTATAAAGCAACTGAACAAGTACAGTGACAGACTAGCAACAACGGGGGCAACAAAGGAGAAAGTTCCACGAAACTTTTTGAGGAGAGAGATTGTAAAAGTCCTCAGAAGCACTTCGTTTTTATTTGGTAAATATTGTCTAATCGTGGCCCAACTAGGCTCAAAAGATTCGTCTTGTGATTTACAACAAAACTATGTAATTAGTTATTTTTTATTTATATTTAATACTCTTTACATGCGGCAACAAATTTGTGAGAGGAGAGAGATTGTTGTAAAGTCCTGTAGCATTTCGTTTGTTTGTGGTAAATATTGTCCAATCGTGGCCCAACTAGGCTCAAAAGATTCGTCTCGTGATTTACAACCTAACTGTGCAATTAGTTATTTTTTTATTTATATTTAATGCTATTTACATGCGGGGAAACAATTGATGTGATGGAGAGAGAGTGGAAAAACTTGCAATTCCAATTGAAAGTTGCATGGAACTAAACAAGGCCTAAGGCCTTGTTCGATTTCCTCCAAACTTCCAACTTTTTTTTCACTCTCTCTCCATCACATCAATTTTTATATTTTTCGATGGCACAATCAAAAAGGTGCTATGATATGAAAATCCTTTGGATCCCCGTAGACACCTGCCGTCCCCCGCAACCGCAACGTCCCGGCGCCCAGCTTCCCGCGTACGCCTTGCCGTCCTCCAGTGCCTGCCCATTCTCGTCATTTCCACGACGCCGCCCACCGGACACCTCTCTCTCCCACTCTCTCAATCCATTACTACAAAGCCTGCAACCGCAACTGCCACGTCTCTCTCTGCAGTCTCCACGAGATATCTCCGAGTTCCTTGCATCTGTTCCCCACAGCGCAATGGGAGGAGGAGGAGGAGGAGGGAAAGGGATGGAGACGGAGATGGAGATGGAGACGGAGACGGAGGTGCGCCTGTCGACGGGGGGCGCTGGAGGCGATGTGGCGGGAGGACGACGGGCTGCGCCCGGTGTTGCAGCTGGCGGACGCGCCGCAGATGGACGCGGGGCGGTACCGCGTCGCGCTCTCCGACGGCGGCGCGCGCCTTCAGCCGGGGATGCTCGCCGCGTCCCTCAACCACCTCGTCGCCCGCGGCGAGCTCCGGCGCGGCACCGTCATCCACGTCCTCGAGTACTTCGCCGGCTTCATCCGCAACCAGCAAAGGTGACGGATCGATCTGTCTCGCATCCCCCCCCCCCTCTCATCGGCCTATCCTAGCGCCTCCGTCGGGATCCACATTTTCTGGTGCGCCGCTGCCGTGTGCAGTGCAGCCTTGGTCACGGGTTACTACTGTACAAGTGCCTAGGATTTTGTGCAGCAAGGATTTTGTGCTACTGAAAATATTGCCAAGGCATCCACCTTTGTGCAGCGACAGATCCAACGTCTGCATGGCCTGCCAGCAAGTGCTATTTTTTTTTCTCTGTGTGTGCGCTTTTCATGAAGTATAGAGATAGAGATATGTTCGATTATGCGCATAAGATTTTGTATTTACCATATCTGTTTACTAATCAGATCATGTTGTAATCCCTTTCCTTTCGGTTTCAAACCACGTGGAGTTTTTAGTTTTTTACTTCACCATACTCTGAATAGCGGAACTAAAATCATCGATTTATTTGGTTCCAAGGGGTTTGGGTTTCTTAGTTTGTTACTGAAACGGCCACGGCTACCTATGTTGCATTTCCACTTGCATTTGATGTATATGCTTGTTTATTACTGATTCAGATGGCGGTGTCTGTCCATTTTTACTTTCTTATAAGAGGTTACAAATTCCATGGAGTTCCCAACTTGTCAACCTATTTTCTTAAGTTCAAAATAACTTTCTGTTCACACATATGCTACATAACAGAGGGCAAAGCTCTCAGCTTTGAGCAGAGTAATCTTCTGCTACTAGTTTCACTGCTATAGTTGGTTTGTCACAAACATTAATGCATGGCCTGCCAACAAGGACTGCATTTTGTGGTTACCAGATGCATGTGGGTGTGCTCACCGTTACTTGGTTTTGGCACCTGCAGTGAGGCCTTAGCAGTTGATCAGAACCGTGTTGACTTCTGCGTTGCATCTGTGTTGAGTGCATCAATGTACATGCAATGGATAGCTATATGCATGAGATGCATCTAATGTACAAGCAATAGGTGCAGTGCTCAGCGTGTTTTCAGACTAAACCTATCCGGTGACCGGTGCAGATTTAGTCTTTTAATGCTACAGACTTTGAAAAGTGAAACTGAAATCTTCATTTATATTTGGTTCAATGTGGTTTTGGGTTTCCTAGTTTGCTACTGAAATGGCCACAGCTGTTATGTTGCGTTCCCACTTGCATCTGGTGTATATATGCTTGTACATTACTGATTCAGATGGGGTGCACTCGTCCATTTTTCCTTTCTTCTTTGATAATACAATTCCATGGAGTTTCCAACATGTCAGTTTTTTTTCTTAAGTTAGAAAATAACTTTTTGTTCACATATTTGTCGCTACATATACTAAACTAAAGCAAGCTTTAAGCCAAATACTCCCTCTGTACTCATATTAGATGTCATTCGGGGCTCTTGCCCCGTTTTTATAAAGGAAGTCGTCGTTCGCCCGCGGGGGGTGGAGTTGGGACGAGATTGCCCCTGTGCTCGCCGCCCTTTCCGCTTCGCTCGTCATTAATCATCGCCTCGATTCACTTCCTTGCAGCCCGGTGGACGTGGACCTCCAGCCTCGTGGCATTAATCACTTTCGGCAACGGAGCACACAATGCCGTGGCAAAAGCCCCATGCAAAATCAAAAACACCATGCAAAAAGTGCACCTGATGGGCTCGAACGGTGGACCTCCAGCCTTGGGCTGCGGAGTGCTTGCCACCCCTGCTACGATCGATTGTTGTACATATGACATCCGAAGCACTATTTAATAAGGGCAAACAAGGAAAACTACTCCCTAATTAATCACTCCTTGGTATGCACAATCATGTCCAAAACGACTTCTATGAGTACGGAGGGAGTATTCTTCTATTATTTGTTTCACTGCTCTAGTTGCTTTATCAAAAACAGGCTCAATGTTTCTTTCTGTATAACTACTATGTTTTTCAAACTTGCTGGTCTTTCTTTCTCCATTTCTATCCTGCAGTTTTAAGTTCATTATACTTTCCATTTCCAAATGAACAAACTCCTCACATGGCATATCCCACTAAATCTACTTGATGGGTTCTGTGAATTAATTCTAATCAATTATAATTGGCTGTTCTCTTGACTATTTTAACTTCTATGTCTTGTTTTCTTCATTCAGGGTCATTATTGTTATCCAACTTGAGATACTGCACGCTGAGTGCACGCTAGTCCGCAGTCCCACAATTTTTGAGGCCAATGCAACTCAACATATTGGTGTATCCTGTTCTGGTGGTCATGCCATCCATGAACCTTGCTTCATGCCATGTACTCAGCAAGTTATTAGCCACTCGTCATGTTCTCCTGATGAGAGAGTGTTGGATTCTTCAGTTACACCAAGGGCAGAACCTACTGTGATTAATCTGCCATTCAGTAAATGTTTTCGTTGTTCAATGCCAGCACAGAGCACAGTAGATGCCAAGATGCAGCAGCTTTCATTGAATGATAATCAAAACCAAAGGTTTACGGTGACTGCCACAGGTGATGCCTTTGGCCCTCCTGGAAATGCTTATACAAGCCCAATGCTAGCTTCTTATCTGCAAGATTCACCAGGGCTCTCGTGTGCAATGGCGGCGCAGCTGACGCCTGGCGCGGTGGTGGCGCTCTCTGAGCATGCTGACGGCAACGGGACGCTGCAGCCAGTGCTGCAGGTGATGGACGTGCGGATGGTCAACAACGTCAAGAACCCCTCCGCCGAGCGCTTCCAGTTGGTGCTCTCTGACGGTGTCTGCACGATGCAGTCCATGGTCACCACCGCTGAGAACACACACATCCTGGATGGCTCCATCCAGAAGGGCTCAATTATCCGCCTCCAGGAGTTCACCTGCAGCACCGTCCAGAACCGCAGGTGAGGATTAGTTGTTAATCATTCCCTGCGCTCGATTCCGTGCTCCATCCCTGGTTTGAATCGCAGATTTGTTTTTATCTTGTTGCGTGCCTAGTAGAAAGGTTGAATCTTCGTTTGCCTCCCGCACGATTCACTCGATGTTCAGTGCTGTAAAACCTGCAGCATGACTTGTGCTGTGTCGTTAGGGTTGCGAACTTTGTGACATTTCCTTAGGAGATTTACGGCTACCGTCTTGGAAAGATAGGTTGGGATTTGGTTGTGGTAGAAATTGGTATTTGGTCAATGTGGTACTAGGGTTTATGGTCATTCCAGTCCACACTCAGGGAAGTCTTGTTGATGGTTTTCCGCTACGTTTAGATTAGCCTCTGACTAGGTTAAGTTCACCACAATGGAGTCCAATAACTTTCAGCCAATTATATTCTTGTTTCTGTCAAGATTGTTGCTCTTGGCTGCATGTGTTTTTTTTTTCCTTTGATCCTAGAATGCACATGGATGTTATTTTCTCTGACTAGGTTAAGTTCACCACAGTGGAGTCCAATAACTTTCAGCCAATTATATTCTTGTTTCTGTCAAGATTGTTGCTCTTGGCTGCATGTGTTTTTTTCCTTTGACCCTAGAATGCACATGGATGTTATTTTCCCTTTGTCATTAGCACTTCTCCAATGAAAGAAAACCGTCAAACAGGCAATAGTTAACATGCAGAGTTTCTTTTATTCTGTGTAGATTTTCTATGCTGGTGCTGTAGTTTTGTGCTAGTAGTTACAAGTCAGAAAGCTCTTATTCTGGCATCCATGTCAAATCGGTAAAACTGTCACACCATGTTCTGCTCTGACCATTCAAATGAGCCTTAGAAGTAGCTCTTTTAAGATATGACGAGTCTGAACCTTGTATACCCTCGTGGGCATTAGTAAAGTATGCACAATTATTGAATTCTAATGAATTACGATACATCAATAGAATGTGGATATGCTGAATTTTAAGATCTGAAGTGGCTTACTGTTGTTTTCATGAATATTTCAAGAATCGTTGTTTCCCCAGCTTATTTGGTTCTATGATTTGAGTCAATTCTTTGAAATACCTATTTCTGTTAGAGCTCACTAGGCACCTCCTAAAGAGAAGAATATCGTATTTGAATGTTAGTTTGTTCACACCTTTTACTGGCTTTGCCTCTTATCAGTTGAGTTGACCGTGCCTTTATCTTTTGTTCAGGTTCATCATTGTTAGCAAACTTCATGTTCTGCAAAGTGAGTGCAACATAATGGGAAACCCCAAACCCTATGAGACGAGAAACCAACCTAATGAGCAGGTCACCAACTTACTGGCCAATGCTGCTCAAGCTAATACTGGCATTACCCCTGTTAGTGCATTGAACCCCTACCAAAACGGTTGGACAATCAAGGCTAGGGTAACTGCAAAGACTGATATTAGGCACTACAACAGTAATAAAGGTGCTGGAAAAGTTTTCTCCTTTGATCTTGTTGATGGACAGGGTGCAGAAATCCGTGCAACATGCTTCAATGCACAGGTTGATCAGTTTTTTGGCCTCATTGAGGTTGATAAGGTGTACCTGATATCTAAAGGGTCATTGAGGCCAGCAATGAAGAAGTTTAACTCTTTGAATCACGAGTATGAAATAACTCTGGATTTCAAAACATCTATTGAAGTTTGCATTGATGATGATAGCAACATCCCTAGGCAGCAGTATAATTTCCGGCAGATAAGCGAAATTGAGAACATTGAGGCAGGTGCTATTGTGGACTTGATTGGAATTGTTACGTCAGTTGGCCCTTCTGCCACATTAATCCGAAAGGATGGCTCGGAAGCCCAGAAAAGAACTCTTCAACTGAAAGACATGTCTCTGCGCAGCATGGAAATAATCCTCTGGGGCAAATTCTGTGACGCAGAGGGACATCAACTGCAGTTGCTGTGTGATTCTGGTTCAAACCCTATACTGTCTCTCAAAGGTGGCCGTGTGAGTGATTTCAGTGGTAGATCTGTTGTCACAATCAGCTCAACTCAGTTAAAAGTAAACCCAGACTTTCCAGTGGCTGAAAGGCTGAAGCAGTGGTACATAACTGAAGGAAAGAATACTGCTTTCATTGCTTTGTCTCAGGAAATATCAAACATGAGCAGGAGTCATGTGATGAAAACAATTGCACAGATCAAGGATGAGAACCTGGGGCGATCAGATAAGCCTGACTTCATCACTGTCAGGGCTGTACTCTCACATGTGGGGGCTGATAAATTCTGTTATCAAGCTTGTACCTTGGAGCTTAATGGTAAGCGATGCTACAAAAAGGTGACGAGAAATGGTGATGGGGCATGGTATTGTGATAGATGCAATCAGGCCACTGAAAATTGTGAGTACAAGTACTTGCTTTTGTGTCAGATCAAGGATCACACTGGTACTATTTATGCTACTGCATTTCAAAAGGCTGGTGAAGTGATATTTGGCCACACGGCGCAAGAGCTTTTCATGATACGAAATGTAGAACAAGATGTGAGATTCAAAGAAATCATGGATGCGGCCCTTTGGCGTGAATACCTATTCAAGCTGAGAATCAGTGAGGAAACCTATAATGGTGAGCAGCGTGTGAAATGCTCCATCCTTTGTGTTGAGAAGCTGGAAGAGACCAACAACCTTTTCAAAGATATTTCAGGCCCAATTCTGAAGGGTGATATGTCCTACACCCCAAACGTTTGTTCTGCCAATTTGGAAGCCACACAGAGCATGCTAACATCCAGCAATGCTATCCTCCTGCTAGACAGAGCAAGCTACACCTCCAGCAATGTGGGTGCCACAGGCTTTGCACAGTCGAACTGGATGCCTACTCCACTATCGGCTTCATCCGATGGTTGTGATTTCAACGGTGGCTTTGGTTTCTTGGGTCAGTCGGCAGTGAGGGGAGCCCCACTGTGCTTCAAATGCAATCAGCCTGGGCACTGGTCCAAGGACTGCCCTGTCTGAGACTCTGAGGCACTTTTAGTGCCTTTGCTCATCCAGGAGGTTGCTGGAAAAACCTATCAGACCAAGTAGTTCCATGAAGGATGCGTTTGCTTAGTAGTCTGGAGTCCTACTTTATCATGTACAATTATATATTCAGTATCTGTCTGTATCTATGTGCCGGTTCCTATGGAGCAGGTAAGTAGTTATATATGCAGGAAGTAAGATTGCTGGAAAAACCTATTGTCCTTGGCTAGCTTGCCGCCGCCGTATGGTGGAACCTGTGTTAGTAAGTAAGTGATGGGCGAATGATTTAATTAGTAATCATCTTATGTTGAAGAATGCTTTTATATATTTGTTCAGTCCAGTCTGGTGGTGTCTACTTTGCTTCCACATGTTGAAGTGTTCAGGCAAATGCGCCTTTCATTTTTCTCAAGAATTAGATGTTCGGGTGTAGTAGGATAGTGCACCCGGGTTCCGGGCTGGTTGATCATCTGTGCTGTGACTATTAGAAGAATCTGGTGCATTTGATTGCCCGAGGATTATTTGATGTGCTCGCGTGAAAAAGGCCTGTCTTTTCTTTTCTGTACATTTTGCAGTCAAGAAGACAAAGCAGGTATTGCCGCAATATCTACTGTTGCTCTGGTTTAATTTCCTCCACTAAATTTGTATGTTTTTGTCCCTTTTTTCTAATATAATGATACATACATAGTTCTCCTGTGTGTTTTTTTAAATAAAACAGATCAGATACTTAGGCCTTGTTCAGTTAAAAATGTTAGAAAAAGTTACAACTGTACTTTTGTTTGTATTTGGCAAATATTGTCCAATCGTAACTAGGCTCAAAAGATTCGTTCTATCTTACAACAAAACTGTGTAATTAGTTATTTTTTTACTAACATTTAATGTTTCATATATACGGGTAGAAATTGATGTGATGGAGAGTGGAAAAAACTTGCAACTTTCATGGGAAGTGAACAAGGCCTTAGCTTAAAATGGCAATGTGTACTAGAAATCTTGAGTATGGGATCAATTCTATCTGACAAAAAAGGTACGCAAGAGCTTTTCTTTAACAAAGGTACGCAAAAGCTTTTCTTTAATAAAAGTACGCAATTCTATCCGAACAGCTTCTTATTCACCTACGATTTGCTAAACGGGGAAAATTACTTACCCATCCGGAGGAGGATATGCGTTCATGATTAGTAAAATTCGTTTGCTATACTATCATTGCTGATTTCTATTTATATAAAAAATATAAATATCTGACTCTACTCTCTCTATCTATGAAAGAAAATGATTTTTGGAGTTGTCCTAAATCAAATGTTTTAAACTTTGATCGAATTTCTAAAATAAATATTAAAATTTATATTATTAAATTAGTATCATTAAATTTACCATAGAATATATTTTCATAATATACTCATTTTATGTTATAAATGTTGTGTAATAGCGTTGCGGGTAGGGTAGATCGGGTACGGCGGAGAGAGACGACGAGGGCAGCGTAGGGGTGGGGCGGCGGTGGCGTGGCGCAGGGGGGGCGGTGGCTTGAGGGCAGGAGAGTGGGGGGGTAAAGAGCTTTCGCCCAATTTTTTCTTAATTCATCGATTACAAGTCTCATATTTATAGTCCCGGGAGACTTGGCCTCTAAGTAAGCTTAAACTTAGCCTCTAAGTAATCTCGAAGATCCTTATAGTAGTTGGATTCTCCTTTCCTAAACAATCCTAAACTTTTTATTTTAACTAATTATTCCAAAAACGACTAATATTAGATAAGGCAACTGCGATTGTCGCGGAAGGAAAGCGGCGGCGGCGGCCGCCACCTCTCTTCTTGGGGCGCGCGCTCCCTAGGGCAGGCCACGAGGCCCCCTAGGGCTAAGGCGCGGCAGCGCCCCTTCCTCGAGCCTGAATGGGCTCGGCAGATCCGTTTATTTCGGTGTCAGTCACAGTCCACATTAGTCGTGTGATATGTTGTTACTCTTTTCAATGAAAAGTTAGTCAAACTTTAAAAAAATTGACTGGTACGGGTTCTAAATGTCACTTTGAGATTGTATTGTTTTAATTAGGCCATATATGATATATTCATGCCTTTTTTTTAATCCTATTTGGGTCATGGGTTACCCATTAGCATTTTTACCAGTGCAACTGTGCTGGTACGGGATAGAGTGATATTTTTTTAATCATGTGAAGGTACTCCCTCCGTTCCTAAATACTTGTCGCTTCGCTTCCTGAGATACAAATGCCAGCAATTTTAATAAATAATAAATATCATCAATTAGTATCATAATTAGTATTATCGCTTTGGATCTAATTTTTTAACAAAATTATTTAAAGATATAAATATTGTACGTATTTTTTATAAATCAATTTAAACTTGTGACACGCATCTCACGGTGACATCTAAATAGGGATGGAGGGAGTACGTTTTTATCTAGCTTCTTCGGCACATCTGACCTGACGTGTTTACCCGTTCCCATCTCATCTCTAGCTTCTTCGCCACACCAGCGATCATGGGCCTGTGGGATAGGCTCCAGCCCACCAAAAAACAGGGGGGCATTTCCGTCTTTTCGCGTCCAAAATTCTCTCTCTCCCTCCACCCGTTCAGTTTCCCTCTCGGCACTCGGCAGAACCGCCGCCCCCAAAATCCCCGCTAACCCCCGCGCCGTTCCGTCCCCTTCTCCCTCCCCCAAATCGAATCGCCTCCTCCCCATTCCCCCCTCCTCTCTCCTTTCCTCTCCCTTCCGCCGCAAGATTCGCGATGGCGGCGCAGCTGACGCCCGGCGCCGTCGCGGCGGTGTCGGAGCACGCCGACGGCACCGGGACGCTGCAGCCGGTGCTCCAGGTGGTGGACGTGCGGATCGTCAACAACCCCAAGAACCCCTCCACCGAGCGCTTCCGGATGCTGCTCTCCGACGGCGTCTACACGATGCAGTCCATGCTCGCCACCGCCGAGAACTCCCGCGTCCGCGACGGCGCCATCAAGAAGGGCTCCATCATCCACCTCCAGGAGTTCACCTGCAGCACCATCCACAGCCGCAGGTGAGGGAGGCCGTGAGGAGGGCTTGTTATGAATCCGTCCTTCCCCCGCTCCATCCCTGGTTCGAATCGCAGATTCGGTTTATTTTGTTGCGTGCCTAGTAGTAGTAGAAAAGGTCGAATCTTGGTTTGCTTCCCGCACGATTCGCTCCATGTTCAGTGTCGTGGAACCTGCAGCGTGTATCGTAGATTCGTTAGGAGCCACATTTCCGTACAAGATTTGCGGCTACCTCTTTGGAAAGATAGATTGGGATTCGGTGGTGGTAGAAAATGGTATTTCGGTGATGTGGTACTAGGGTTTAGGGTCATTCCAGTCCAGACCCAGGGAAGTCTTGTTGATTGTTTTTTTCCCACTATCTTTAGATTAGCCTCGCGCTAGTTAGGTTTGCCGCAATGGAGTCCGATAAGTTTCAGCGAATGATTATATTCTTGTTTCTGATAAGGTTGTTGCGTTTCTCCGCATGTGTTTTTTCTTTGCATCCATCCAACAATGCACATGGATAACATGCAGAGTCTCTTTTATTATATCCTTTGTCATTAGCCATTTTCCAATGAAAGAAATAAAACTGTCAAACAGGCAATGGTTAACATGCAGGGTTTCTTTTATTCTGTATAAACTTTCTATACTGCTGATGATGATCCTTAGTGCAATGAAAGAGTTTTGTACTTTTGTGCTAGTAGTTATAAGCTGGAAATCTCTTATTCTGTCATCAATGTCAAATTAGTGGAACTGTCACAACACATTCTGTTGTGACCATTCAAATGAGTCTTACAAGTAGATCTTTTAAGATGTGACAGAGTCTGAACCTTGTATACTCTTGTGGGAGGTACTAAAGTATGCACAACTACAGATTTCTAATGAATTACCATACAACAATAGAATGTGAATCTACTGATATGTTTGCTGGATGTTAGAATCTGAAGTGGGTTAATGTTGTTTCATTTCATGAAGGTTTCAAGCAATGTTTTGAAAAACGTAATTAAACGTCACTTAATCGCGACTAAGCGCTAAACGCTGGCCCAGCGTTGCGTTTAGGGCCTGTGCGGCCAATTAAACGCTAAGGCGCCGGGCGGGGAGGAGGAACGGCGGCCGGCGGGCGCGTGCGTGTCAGCGGGCGGAGGTCGTCGGTGCGGGAGGAGGAACGGCGGCCAAAAAGCGGGCTCGCAGGCGCGTCTGCGGCGGCGGCGGGCGGTGGGCGCGACAAGAGAGAGATAGAGATCCCGCAGAGAGAGGTACGAAGAGAGAGAGGGAGGAGAGGGAGGGAGCAAACCGAGGAAGGGACGACGCGAGGAACAGCGAGAGCAGCCAGGACCAGGCAGCGTCGGGGTTCAGCGCCCGGCGGCCACCGGGCGGCCCATTGCGGCCGCGACGTGGCGAGGGATAGCGTCCGCGAGGGCCGACGCAGGGCCCGCGCCCACGCCCCCCGTCGCGTCCGAGGGCGGCCACCCGGGTTACCGGGGTTGCCGCCGCCGCCGCCGGGACCGGCCAGGGCCGCCATCGCCCTGCCCGCGTGAGAGAGGGAGAGAGAGATGGGGAGAGCACAGACCAGCGGCTGCGGCTGATACGCGGCCAGGAAAGAGCGAGCAAAGGGATAAGGGGTTGGGGACTTGGGCTTTGGGCTGATATGGGCCTTTCTCTTCAATGAGGTCCATCAATCTCTTATTTTCTTTTAAATGAGGTCACTATTATTACTTGTAATTATGTTATTACTACTGATTTTGCTCTCAGAACCATAAAAATAAAAAAATAAAAAACATTTAATCACGTTTAATCTACGTTTAAACTTCCTAAACTCTAAACTTTAGGCTAGCGCACGCCTAGCGTCTAGCGTTTTTCAAAACATTGGTTTCAAGTATCATTATTTCCCCGACTTCTTTGGTTCTATGACTTGAGTCAATTCTTAGAAATGCCTATTTGTGTTAGACCTGACTAGGCATCTGCTAGAGAAGAATATCATATTTGAATGTTATATACCTGTTGGCACCTTTTTGTGGCTTGCCTCTTATCAGTTGAGTTGACCATGCCTTTATCCTTTTCAGGATCATTATTGTTATCAAACTTGATGTTCTGCAAAGTGAGTGCCCCATAATTGGAAGCCCCATACCCTATGAGATGAGAAACCAACCTAATGCGCAGGTCACCAACTTACCGGCCAATGATGCTCAAGCTAATACTGCAACATATTCCAGTGGCCCTGGTATGCTGGGATCTTCTGCTGCTCCAACGCCAGTGCAAGTTGCTAATACTGCAACACATTCCAGTGGCCCTGGTATGCTGGGATCTGCTGCTCCAATGCCAGTGCAAGTTGCTAATACTGGAACATATTCCAGTGGCCCTGATATGCTGGGATCAACTGCTGCTCCAAGGCCAGCGCAAGTTTCTAATAATGTACCACACGGTGGATCCTATGGTGGTTATCAGGGTACAGTGGGCTCTCCAATTGGTCGTGCAGTAGAATCTGTTGCCAATGTGGCATCTGGTGTCTCTTATGGTACACCTTCAGCACATAATAATACAATGAATGTGGGCATGGTGCAGTCAAACTTGCAGCAGCCTTCACTGAACTCTCACCAGAACCAAAGGTTTGCAGTTCCTTCCATGGCTGGTGGCAGTGGTGCTCCTGGGAATACATACGGCCAACCTGCACAGTCTTTTTATCAGCAACCGCCTGCAGGGCATATGAATAGACCTCCTGTCTCTAAGAATGTTGCAGTTCGTCTCGTCCCAGTGGCTCAATTGAACCCCTACCAAAACGGTTGGACAATCAAGGCTAGGGTAACTGCAAAGACTGATATTAGACACTACAACAATAATAAAGGTGCTGGAAAAGTCTTCTCCTTCGATCTTGTTGATGGACAGGGTGCAGAAATCCGTGCAACATGCTTCAATGTGCAGGTTGATCAGTTTTTTGACCTCATTGAGGTTGATAAGGTGTACCTGATATCTAAAGGGTCATTGAAGTCAGCACAGAAGAAGTTTAACTCTTTGAATCATGAGTATGAAATAACTCTGAATTTCGAAACATCTATTGAAGTTTGCGTTGATGATGATAGCAACTTCCCTAGGCAGCAGTATAATTTCCGGCAGATAAGCGAAATTGAGAACATTGAGGTAGGTGCAATTGTGGACTTGATTGGAATTGTTACGTCAGTTGCCCCTTCTGCCACAATAGTCAGAAAGGATGGCTCAGAAGCCCAGAAAAGAACTCTTCAACTGAAAGACATGTCTGGTCGAAGCATAGAAATTACCTTATGGGGGAAGTTCTGTGATGCTGAAGGTCAGCAGCTGCAGTTGCAGTGCGATTCTGGTTTGAATCCTGTTGTAGCTTTGAAAGGTGCAAGAGTTTCTGACTTCAATGGCAGATCTGTGTCCTCAATTGGCTCAACTCAGTTAAAAATAGACCCAGACTTTCCTGAGGCTGAGAGTCTGCGGCGCTGGTATGCAACTGAAGGAAAGACGGCTGCTTGTGTTTCTTTGTCAGTGGTAAGTATGGGCAAGACTGATGTCCGGAAAGCAGTGGCCCAGATCAAGGATGAAAATCTGGGGCGATCAGAGAAGCCAGACTGGATTACTGTCAAAGGTGCAATTTCACATATAACCACTGATAATTTTTGTTATCCTGCTTGCATGGTGGAGGTGAATGGTAGGCTGTGCAGCAAAAAGGTAATAAATAATGGTGATGGGACGTGGCATTGTGACAAATGCGACCAGAGCTTACAAAATTGCGAGTATAGGTACTTGCTGCTGTGCCAGATCCAGGACCATACTGGGGTCACCTATGCTACTGCATTCCAAGAGGCTGGTATTGAGATAATGGGCCACAGCGCCTACGAGCTCTACAACATGAGAGAAGAAGACCCAGAACGATTTGCAGAGATCTTTCAGGGGGTTCGTTGGCAGCAGTTTCTATTCAAGCTGAAAGTCAAGGAGGAGACCTATAACGATGAGCCAAAAGTCAAGTGCAGCATTACGAAAGCGGAGAGGCTGGATCCAGCAAGAGAGAGTCTTTACCTTCTGGGGGTAATCAATGGCCTATTGCAGGGTGATAATGGCTCACCCTCTGAGGCGCAAGGCCCCATGGCCTATAATGTTGGTCTCAGCAACACTGGCGCTGGACTAAGTGTGCCAACCTCCAACAGTGCCTACACCACCAATATGAGTGGTCCAAGGTATGGGGAGTCCGCGAACCAGTTCACAAACACACATATCGGGCGCCCCCACCCAGTGCCGGCGACAGGGAATGTGCAGACCTGCATGTCTTGTGGGTCAAATGGGCACAATGTGCAGAACTGCCCTGCAGGCATGTACAGGCAGCAGCCTGCTGCAAGCACGGCAAGCTCCTATGGGTCTTCGCAGCCTCGCGGACCTCGCGGACTGTGTTTCAAATGCCATGAGCCTGGGCACTATGCTAGCTCTTGCCCACTGCTGGCTCCGGCACCCCAGCAGCAGCCGTACCGGAGCGACGGCGGCGCTTATGGTCGGCAGCAGCCCTATCTTGGGGCTGGCTACTGAAAGTCAGTATCCATCGAATCAGGCGTGATGTTGGCTTTTGATTAGATGCCTGTACTGAATGGCATCGTTGCGTCTATGTAAAAAAATGTTCCTTCTGTGTTTGTGTGTGTGAAGTTGGAACCATGTGTCGGTACTTCTATATGTTCGTCTTATATGGTGTGGTAAATCGTTGCTGTGTCAATTCTATTGAATTCGTGGTTTGTCCAGCTTAATTAGCTCACTGTATGGTGGTTGTAAATCAGGCTACGTATAATGCAACTCATCTTTAGATTGTCAAACTGTTCATTTTCGCTCAGGTTCATCTTATCTTCTGTGTAGTCAATTTAATTTTCTTCTGTCTTTATGTTTTATAGTTTTTACCCCTCGATATATATGATTGATTTGGTAAACAATACAAAACATTGTTTTGAGAGGCGAACTTTTTTTTTTTTTTTTTTGAAACATCCTTACGGCAAGCATTTATTATTCATCTGAAAACATTGTTAAAAAAAATTTAGAAGCAAAAAGCTTGCCGAGCTAGCTTTTGAGCGACTTGATTTGCCTCTATTACAATACTCCATTGTAGTTGTCGGGAAATAGATATATATGTTGTAGCAATCTTTAAAGATTGGAGTTGCATGACGAGAAGCCACCATCTTTCATTGTCTTCACTATCTCAAGACAATTTGACTGCGTAACGAAGTTTCTACAAACGATATGACATACCATCTTTCTTTTCACTATCTTAAGACAATTTGACTGCGTAACGAAGTTTCTACAAGCGATATGACATACCATTTTTCTTTTAGAGCATAGGCCTCCGCCATGGGAGCTTTGAGAGGTGAACTTGAATACCATGAAGCTGCATTTTTTTTTTTTTGAGGCGAAACAAGGGATTATATATGTTTCTAAGCCGGGCCCAATCCATCGCGGCCCATACGCCAATTTATTGCATGAAACTGCACAAGGCCGAAACAGATATGTTCCTGGGCCGGGCCCAACCCAGCGCCAGGTTTGTCTAAAATCGCTGCCAGTTCGTCTTCCTCCAGAAAAAAGAGAAAAACCCTCTCCTCTTGTTCTCCCAGCCTAGGGTTCTTCCTTCCCGACGCGCCGCCGCCGTCTCGCCGCTCCGAGTCGCCTCTGCCCTCCCAGGTAATTTCGGGATTTCGGACTGTAGAACCATGCGGACTTACAATTTTAGCCCGCCAACGAGAGGAACAAGCAGACTCTACTCGTAGAGTCTTTTTGTTACCCTATATGGATCTGAGATCTGCGTTTCATTCGAGCGAATATTTAGTGACTTCGTGTTTAATCCATGTGCAGATTGACGGCTCCACTTGGCGCCCATGGCGGAAGAAATCAATGTAAGCTGAAATTTACTGCATGTCTCCACCCACCACACCTGAACCTGATGTTCCTCTCATCTTTCTGGTGCCGTGAATTAATTATGATTTGGTACTTGTGTGGTTTTCCTTGTCCTTTGTCGAAACAGGTAAAGAAGGAGGAAGAGGAGTTCAGCACTGGTCCTCTTTCAGTGCTCATGATGAGCGTCAAGAATAATACCCAGGTTGGTAGATTTCATCTGGAAAATTCAGCGTCTTCTTTGCAGTGTGTCTACATTGACTTTGCTGCTCAAGTATGAAAATAAAAATATGTATGTGCTGGTGATTTTGTTGTATAATATGGTACCATGATGTGAATTGTAGTTATGCAATGTGCCTGCTGTCTAGCTGTGTCAATATGGTTAACCTTAGTTGGCTGCCTCCTGCTCTTGGTAGTCCTGAAACTTTGATCCATTGTTAGTTTGCATTTAGTTTGACCATAGCCTTTATGTATCCTTTATCCAATTGTGATCGTTTGTGCTGTATTTGAACCTTCTTATTTATAGGCTGAGACAAGTATAGTTCTGTGCAGCAGCCTGAAGCTCCTGCTTCACCAAATCATAATGCCAGTAATCTTCTTAGCTAAGACATGTTTATTAGCCGTGGTTCCCAATTGTTTACTAAAACACATCCATCAGCTGTGATTCTAATATACTATTTTAGTATGTAGAAGTGATGCACTAGTCTATAGTCGGTGTTGTATTCTTGCCCGCTTAACTGTGCTGTGCACATGTTTCTTACCTTCTGTGCATGGAAGTAACTAGGAAGAGTAGCGCGCTTCGCTGCGCCCATCAACCATCATAGCTAGATGTACATGTGGATTAGGGTGCCTTTATGTAATCTCTGGTGGTTATGGCAGGTTGGAAAACTTATTATATCTTAAAGAATGCATAGGGTTGAAAACTAAAAACACACACACTTCAATGTCTATTGAGAAAGGAGTGAATAGCTAGTGCCTCTCAATTTCGATTCATTGAACGGGGTACTCAATTAGGTTAGGTTCAAAACTTGAAACACATAAACCCACTCGCATTCAGTAGTTGCTATATAGTTACAGTTACAGACGTTATTGTTTCCATAGATGGAAAACTGTTCTTTTCTTGCCCTTCCACTGATGAAACATAGAAGCAAGCATCCTATCATGTAACTGAAAAATTAATCCTTTTCTCAATTAGAGTTGTACCTTATAAGTGGGGATCATATAGCTGCATAATACCTTTGGCATTCATTGACAGGACTTAACTCTGTATAAATGCTGTGTCCTGATTTGTTTTGCAAAAGACCATTGGAACTGTAAGACCTGGAATTGTAAATCACTCAGTAAATACTATGACCTAACTCTAGGTAAGATAACCAAACAATTAGACAAATCTGTAGAGAAAGAAAAGGCTGTGAAGTTAAAGGAAATCAATTTAAGAGAGACTCAAAAAGAATGGGGGAAGCTATTTAGTTTGGGATAGCAAATCATAATATGTCTATTTCAACTTGCAATGTTGCTGAGAGGTACGGAATGGGGATGATGTTCTAGTTCTTCCCTAGCTAGTTGAACTCAGCAATATAATGTAGCCCGACCTCCGGTTCAATCCTGCTCCAATGAAGGCTAGATCCGTCTGAACCAACAAATCGGATGCAGACATACGTCGTTACGTTGCGGCTGGCAAGCAGAGCACCAAAAATAGGGGTCACCAGACATGGAGCTCCAACAATACCCGCACGGAACACCTGGATCCCAGGAGAGGACTTCTTCAGTCGAGGGATAGGGCGTAGACATGGAGGTGGAGGAGAGAGGCCGTGGTGCGCTACTATAGGTGGCTGGCTTTCCACGGGAGGCTGGAGCGGCGGAGCGCCAGCTCGGGTGGAGGCTGGGCGGCGGGCGGCCTTGTGGAGGAGCGATAGGCTCAGGCAGCATGCGGTTGTCGATTTCACGCAGGCCGACTTCGCCGGAACCGCGTGGAGACACAATCATGAACACGTGTCATCCTTTGATTCGGTAAAATCAGCGGTGAGCGTGAGAGAGCGCGGATTCTCCCACAGTCATAGACTTTACTATGCACTAGTCTGTGGTCTTGGTAGTCAGTATGTATTGCATCATAATATGGCAGTTTTGACTAGAATGCTAGTATCTCTGTCATAGGTTTCTGTACCTGTACTATCTATTTTTTTTTGCATTATTGCTATGGATCATTTATCATTCTTTTAGTTATTTCCATCATCATCATCAAAGTTGGATTAATTTGGCAGGATCTGTTTTCTGAGTGCCATTGATTTCTATAAGCTGATTTGCTTGATGTTATCCCCATTCAGCTAAAACTAAAAATTAGTAATGCATCCTTATTTTGTTTATAAATTGCAAAATAACTTTACTATTTTTTACTAACTGATTTGCTTGCTTAGTTGCTGCCAAGTGCCAACTGCCAGACAATCATGTTTCATTGGCCCATATTTTTTTTCCACTCATTTGATCAAAAAATAATCTGCACATAACCCTAAGCCTTTGTTTCCTGTAGTGTGGTTGCTATGTCATTATTACTTAACTGATGTATCTTTGTTTCTCATGTATCACATATTATGTGTCCTGTGCTAGATTGCATACTGCTCACTGCAGATAGTGCTTTTCAACTGCTTCTTATTCTGATAATGTGTTGTCTCTTATGTCTTAGGTTCTTATCAACTGCCGAAACAACAAGAAGTTACTTGGTCGCGTGAGAGCCTTTGATCGGCATTGCAACATGGTTCTCGAGAATGTCAGGGAGATGTGGACTGAGGTATGTCCGAGCGGTCTCTTAAACTTTTGTACAGTTTCCCCGGCTTGAACTGCTGTGTCCATCAATCATTTGTGAACACTTTTTACTTTTGTTTCAGATACCAAAGACTGGTAAAGGCAAGAAGAAGGCTCTTCCAGTGAACAAAGACAGGTTCATAAGCAAGATGTTCCTCCGCGGGGATTCAGTCATCATTGTTCTTAGGAACCCGAACTGAGTAATCTTGTACACTTAGTCTATTTGCTAGTACGTTGCTATCGAGTAGTATATCTGCCAAATGCTCAAAGCATGTGAGTGTAAGATGCGACATTTCCTGAACCAGAATTTGCTATGTATGTTGATGGTGGAGGATTTAAAGTCAGGATTCTAGTAGCACTTAGCTTTACCTCTTGTAGCCGATTTGAATTATGTTTCTTTGAAGTACTGACTAACCTAACTGCATGAATCATCGGCTCCAATCCGTGAGTCAAGTTGTTAATGGCACACGATTGCCAGATGTATGCTTTACTGGAGTGCAATGGTAACATCCGTTTGCTTGAAATTCACAACCTTCACGATTGAATGACACATTATTTTTTGTACAATTTGTACAATGGACAGTTGGTAGCTCACGATCAGCAAATTATTTGTGACCTATAACTGGCGTACAATTGGAAAAAAAAAAAAGAAGATCAGGGCTTAGGAACGATCACGTTGGAAGAGGGGTTTCTGCTTCCGTTAGCTTCTTGCATTCACCAGAGTTCAGAGTTCTAAGAAATACCAGCCTTTTCGATGCTTAATTTTGAAGAGGTGTCAATAGGTGGTTGTGCAGCAATGGCCTCAAAAACGACATGCACACATCACAAAATAAGAAACACACACACACACACACACACCAGAAAGAAAAAAAAAAGAAAAAAAAAAGACCTTGACATGTATACACTGAAACGAGCTCTTATATAATTGATGGTGCAATGAAGAATAGAGTTCTTTTAAACATGGACACTTGGAAACTTTTATGTAATTGAAAAAGGAGATGGAATTGTAGCCTTTATGAGCACTGCTACTAATAATCTTCACAGAGCAAAGCACATAAGAACCATGTACGTGTCACGTGATCTATAAACTCTGGTAGTACAGTTCTTCAAAACCTAACCTTTACATGTTCCTCTTCCAACTTCATTCGGTTGTAGTGTTGGCCTGAGAGAACAAAACCAAGCTTGGTTGCATTGATGTTTGTTGACCAACACATTTCAGCAATCATTTCAGGTGAAAAATTCAAGTGTATATCAAGGCAGCATGCTAAGTCCAGATGAAATAACAAATTTCATCTAGCAAAGGAAAACACAATACATGGATGTTCTGCATCCAAAAGAAACTAAGAGAAGGTTTTTGTTGCACATTTACTCATCATCAGTAAAGCATACAAAGAACCCCAACCTTGTGGTCCCAGAATGGAAACTGGAATGTAGAGCTTGGTGACACATCAAATGAGTTAAGTTACTGCTGCATTTTGAACAATGAATCTTTTGAGCAAGCACTGCCAAAACAGCTGGCAAAATTCGCTGAAGTAGTCTGTTGGCTCAACTATTACAACCTTGCTTCTGAGAACACTGCTCTCATTAAAAAGCCCATTTTCACTCACATAGCAGTATATACATACTAAAAAGAATACGAGCATTAAGAATACTCTTTGTGATTACATTCAAAGTGTTAGCCCATTGATGTCTGTCTAAACTAGTAAGGTCTAATCTCTTAGCAGAGACTATTGTGAACTAATGATGGACTCTTTTAGGCCAAGAGCATCATAAGGCTGTTCTTTGTGAATTTCTGTGCATAACGTGACAGTATTAGCCTGGTTGGACATGGACTTCACAAGACACAACATTTGGTAATATGACTACTGCAGGAATCAGAACAGCACTGAAAAAGTCCGTTAACGCTCCTATTTATCTTAGAGGTATTGAGTCCCAAATCATTGTGCCAATAAAAGTCTGCAACCAAGGATTATACTATATAATGGGGGTCATTGTCATTAATTTTTCTGTAGCATCATCTATGTGGTAGTAGTGGTACTATGAGGCCCAGTTGTGCTTGCTACATTACTCTGATCAAACACACTGATAAGCAAACTGAGCTGGATTGCAGTGATGTTGTACAGGATGACAACCAAAGCTGAACATAAACCATCACATGAGAGATGAGATACAGTAAGAACCTTTTCGCATTGGGATCAAGGTAATACTCATTATTCATTCAGAGAGGAAACAGCAGGACATGAAGAATTCATGCATCCATCCATTCATCAAAATTCCAAATTCCGCGGTATGTGGGGAGTACAAATCACTCCTGGCCTTGCAGTTCCTTCCTAATAAGTAATAACTGCTACTCTCGTGAGTCTACCGGCGTTGTGTTTCCTTTCCATCCATGGATCATCATAAGGTTGACGTAAAACTAAGCTACACTGACAGAAGAAAGAGGCGAAGCAAAAGAAAGTAACCGGCGGCCCCTGGTGGTCGGCGTTCGTACAGAGGTAGTGTCGACGGAGAGCGTTGGTGGCAGGACGAGCACGGGTGGGTGGAGAAACCAATCAGTCGTCGAATGCCGCCGACGACGAGGACGAGGATTCGCCGAGGTGGGGGAAGCGAGCGGCGGTGGCGGCGGAGAGGTGGAGGTACTTGCGGACGCAGGAGCGGACGCACTCCTCCTCGCGCTTGCCGAGCGCCCGGCGGTAGAAGGAGACGACGCAGTCGGAGAAGCAGCGGTGCGAGAGCCAGTTGTACAGCTGCATCCTGCAACCAAGGTGGAGGATGGAGGAAGGAGTCAGGTCATCGCTCGCGAGCAAGGATGGGCAGCCGCCGCCGCCGCCGCCGCCGCGTCCTCCTCGCAGGAAAGAGAGATAGAGGTAGAGCAGGGGAGAAAGAGGGCGTACGCGTCTCGGGTCTGTAGGCCGTCAGCGATGGCGTCCAAGCGGGCTTGGTACTGCTCCTCGTCGCCGGCGGCCGTGGCGGCGGCGGCGGCGTCCATGATTCCGCTGCGTGTGTTTCTTTCTTGGAGGAGGGGAGGGGGGACAAGGGTAAAAACAGACAAGACACAGTCACGCAGAGCCCACTAGAGCAGAATGCGAGGCCCATGGGCCTCTCTGGGCCGGCCCGTCCTAGTAAGGGATGAGTCTGGAAAATACTTCTGCCGATTTTTCATTTCTATATTTTTCATTTTTTTTACAAAAATAAATCAATTCTAAGAGCATCTCTAGGATTTTTGCTAAACTAATAGGTCTAGCAAATAATAAAATAACAGACTTAAATTTTAGTTCTCCAAATAATAACTTTCTAAACAATTTTGTATTATTGGGAACCCCAAACTATTTCTAACCAACTAAATAGTTTTAAACAGTTTTTTCTCTTACCGCTTTCTCATCTGAAATCCTTTATTTTTCCTAATTTACTCATATGTTCTTTTTTACATTGATCTCCCGAGAAAAAGGCCAACTTGGGTGCAGATACAGAGTTCGTTCCTCTTGAATGTGAAACTTATGAGTTGGAGAGTATTTTTGATAACTTTTTATTTTTAAGGAGCTCTTTTACCAGTACCAGACTATTGGAGGCACTTTATTTTTAAAAATATCAAAATAGAAAGTAATTTACAAAATTACTGGAGTAAAATATTCATAAAGATATACTTTTGCCGCACATAGAGTCGACGTTATTTGATTCCTACAGTCTGCAGATTAGAGCGGCGGTAAGAAGTACATCAAATTGAGTTGTAGCTCTGCATGTAGGCTTTTTTGATTTTTTTTGTTCAATCTAGGATGAATAACTAGGGGCCTTAAAAAAGAATTATCCTTTTCCAAGTAGATGTTAAAAATTAAGTATGACCCATTTAACCTACTCCCTCCGTTCCAAAATATCTATCGCTTTTGCTTCCCGAGAAACAACTATCGATAATTTTTATAAATCATAAATATCATTTATTAATATCGTAATTAGTATCATCGAAAAGATCTTTGAATCTAGTTTTTTAACAAATTTATTTGAATATATAAATATTACACGTATTTTCTATAAATCGAGTCAAACTTGTGGCATAAAAACCGAAAAAAAACGATACTTATTTTGGGGACAGAGGGAGTACTTGTATCTGGTATCACACCTTTATTGTTTTGAAATCACTATTAATTCCTCCTAAACTGCTATATCTAAGTTTTCGATTGATCAGTTGTTTAGCCCGAAAATGTTTTTCTACAATTCAGGAAGAATGTATAAATTTATAGTTTGAAAACTAGTATATTATCACGCTGCAAAAGAAAATTTCAAAAGCATCTTGGCCTTGGTTTTCTCCATGCCGGTGCAAAGCAGACACCCACATTTCATAGAAGAAGAATGGATAATGGATACACATGAACTTTCTTGTTTCTTTTTTTTGGTTTTCAAAATACTTTGTCTATAAAGTCTTGTAGCTCTTTTCCTCATTTTAATATATATATATATATATATATATATATATATATATATATATATATATATATATATAGGGGAAACACACCCTCCTGTATACATTTTTTTAAAAAAAAAGAGGGACTGTGCATAGGCAAAAAGTCTCTGGTTATAAATAATTAGAGATATTATAATAGTGAGCGGAAGAGAAATGCTTTATGCCTTATTCACCATGCATAAACTTTGATGCCATACATGATCACATTGACCACAAGGAAAAAGGAAAATTACATGATGGAGCAATGACGCCGAAAATACATAACTGAAATTAATGCAATTGAAATTATACGAATAATATTAAATCATATTTATTCGTAGAACAAATAAAAAAAACCCCAACAACCATCACAAGTGAAACAATCAACAAGCAAGTTTTAAATAGTAGGAATAATAATATAACACGTAGTAGTAGAATATATAAAGAAACCAAATTAAATAGATGTTGTGGGCCAGTAATGCATGCACACGCACATGCAATAATCTCATCGATCCTGCCCCTATATATATACGCCTCATCCATGCATCAGATGCAGAAGCCAAAGCATTTCTCTTGGCAGCGCAGAAACAGTGTATGTTCGTAGATGACGCCAATGCATTCATAGAAGCACTGGTGAAAGCAAAAGGTTTGGCAGCGGGCGCCGCATTGGTTGATGAAGTCATCCGGCGACGCCCACGAACCCTGCCCAAGAAGGCTCCTCCTTCCCACGAACCCATCCGCCGCCGCCTCTTCCGTTGCCACCACCGGCGTGGCTGCCAGGAGATGGCCCCCGAGCAGGACCACCAGCATGAGGGCGGCGGCCGTCTTCGTGCTGGTGGAAGCCATTGCTGGTGGCTGAGATGAGCTTGGAGGGACTAGCTAGCTAGCTGCAGAGAGAAGCTGAGCTTTCTTGCTCTTTGCTTTGCTTGCAGCTGCTGGCTTGGCTTTGCGATTGCTGATGAGATTGCCGCTAGAGCTAGCTCCTATTTATAGGCTAGCTGATCAGAACCCTACTATATAGCAGCAGGTAATGATACAATACAAGTTAGTTAGTCACGGCTAGTTTAGTTATATATTAGTTGCTGATCTTAACGATCTCACAACACGTGGTGCGTAGTTGACCAACGCGATTTGTATCCACACACCATGCTCGGATCGGAGGACACAGCTAGCTAGATAGGTAGTAGCAGAATAATATATGTATGCGCACCATGCAATTAGTATTTATTTATTAATCACGGCTAAGTTTTATTTGCTCTGCACACGATCTCACGGATATATCATGATGTGCAGGCAGTGCTTTGTATGTAGAAGTGTAGGTGTCAAGTATTGAGATTAATGTCATGTACGCATCATATAGTTGACTAACGCGATCTAGATCTGTATCCACGATACTCGGAAGACAGATAAGCTATCAGAATATATATTAAAATGAGGGACACTCTCACTAGTACACAAACCATTTCTTTTGACACTGGCGTTTCATTTTTACTGGCGGTTTCTCTTGAGAATAGCCAGTAGACCGCCAATAGAAATGTGTATTTCTACTGGTGGATTTCTTAAGGAACCGCCAGTAGAAATAGTTTGAAATTAATTTTTTTGAGTTTTTTAAACTTTCTCGGATGGAGAAACTCCCAAAATAAAAATTGTAGATCTCGAAAAGTTATGAAAGTAGTTGACAACTTTTTCATTTGAAGTCATCTTTTTATGGAAAACTACGACCGAAATTTTCAAATTTAAAATTTAAATTTTGTAAATTACCTCGGATGGAGAAACACTCTAAATAAAAGTTGTAGATCTCGAAAAGTTTTGAAACTTTGTAGTTGAACATTTTTTTCATTTGAATTCGTTTAGACCCTGAAATATTGAATTTACTATCGATTTGGGATAATATGCGGGGAACCGAAATGGGATATAGACACAAGTGACCTGTGGGTGGAGTGGTAGAGGGGGCTACGCGCGAGGGAAGGTCACGGGTTCGAACAGGGGAGGTCGCGGGTTCGAACCCCACGGCCGTGTAGTATGCGATTTTACGCGAAAAAAAGCGTGACTTCGACGGAGACGGGCGGGCGGGTGCCTCTCCCAATTTAAAAATTATTATTTTTGCTATTTTAAAAATAATTTTTTGCTGTTTTTTTCACGTTTTCTGGGCAGTGATTTTTACAGACGGTTATTTAAGAGAACCGCCTGTAGAAATCAATTTCTATGGTGGTTTTCAAACAACCGCTAGTGGAAATAGGCCATTTTTACTGGTCTCTCCCATTGATGGTTTAAAAAATACCAGTAGAAATGGATTGGCCACCGTCTGTACAAAGCATTTCTGTACTAGTGTTCGTAAAAAAGATACATAGTTCCAGAGCTAGCTACGGAGGATAGCTAGGTAGCGGAATATAACTATGGTACGCATCATATAGTTGCCCTCATAATCTCATATCATCGTGTGGCCCTTGTATGTCGTGATGTTAAGATCACACACACACACACACACACACACACACACACACATATATATATATATATATATATATATATATATATATATATATATATATATATATATATATATATATATATATATATATATATATATATATACAAATGGTTATATAGCGAGAGGCGCTGGGATTCATTTCTCTACAAATCGAATTCTAGAGGTGATTGTTGGGAACCACAACCATCTCTAAAAGTAAGTTTTATAGACGTTTGCAAACAGTAGCCATCTCTATAAAATCTTTTTAGAAGTCGTTTGTTCCAACTTATTTAGGGTGTTCGGTTGGTTACATAATCTGGCTGATAAGACAAGCCGGCTGTGGTTTGCTGTGAGAAAAAAAATACTGTTTAAACAGCTTGATAAGCTCTGCTAATAAGACAGGAGGCTGTAACAAAAACGCTCGAGAGAAGCATGTACGGACAAAGAAGGTGGAGTTGCAGTGGTTCTGCTGTACGCGTGAGTCTCATGAGTCTGCATGCGCCCTCTTTAGGCTATCTGCAGCGCTGTGCGCTAAACGACACAGTAAACGATTCGCCGTTGGAAAAACACCGCAGCGCTGTGCGCTACATCATCCGGGACGGCTGCCCATCCGGCATTGCCAGCGGAGTAGCGTTCATACGGTACCTACACTGGCCCACTGCTGCTGCTGTCATGTGCTGCTGTCCGGCCGCTCTTCTCTCTCTCTCTCTCTCTCTCTCCCCCATTTGCCCACTGCTGCGGCTGTGACTGTGCTGCTGTCCGGCCGCGCTCTCTCTCTCTCTCTCTCTCCCATTTGCCCACTGCTGCTGCTGTCTAAATAGGCAAACGTAGGCCCCACTTCAACAAAACAAAAAGTAATATAACTGACAAACCAAAAAACAAAAATAAATTTCATTTATACCATTAAATTTATTTCAATAAATCCTTCAAAACAAGATGCCACATAAATATATTTAGATAAAGTGACTAGTGGGCCCTACAATAAATAGAGGATGATATAGAGGATGGATGAGTGCGGAAGAACTGGGTATAGAGGAGAGAATTTTGATGACCAGGCCTTTTAGAGGATGAATTTAGAGTATCAAGAGTGCGGATAGCCTTATACGCCAGCCAGCTCGCCTGATGCCGATGTTATTTGGGACGGAGAAATGGATAGACACTCCCATAGTCGATGTGGCAAAACCTAGTCCACTAGTACCCACATCATAGCATGGCCTGAACCCAAGCATGTCACAATACCCCTCGACTTTGATGCGTGTTCTCCTGTAATTGCTCCCGATAACTACCCATTCGATTGCTCCATCAAACGGTTTAAGTTGCAAAACCCAGCCCACCCGCACCACATCATGGTGCGTCCTGAGTCGTCTGAGCCTAGGTACATCACGCTACGTACGGCTCTGCTCTCGCTCGCTTAATCTCTTTCAATTTTTCACACAACATTATTTTCAAACAACAAATGCCATCACAAGTGCCTATTTGATTTAAGTTAACATTTAGTGAAAATCCCATACGTGTAAGGAAAATGGAACCTATGGACCATTAAGTTTTGATTTTTTGGGTGTTAATTTGATGATCAACATGATTATTTAGACTAATTTTGTTTGCTAGTATATTTGATACCGTTCAACAAGATGCAAATGTAAATTTGGATGGGGCAATGTAGTGACCCGGATGATCAACGCCTCGAGTAAACTTTGTATCCACGATGCTCGGATCGGAGGACAGCTAGCTAGGTAGCAGAATATGTATATACGCATCATGCATCATGCAGTTAGTATTTATCAATCGACATGGCTAGTGTTATTAGTTGCTCGCACACGATCTCGCGTATATCATCATGTGGACCGTGCTTGTGTGTGTGTCAGTATTGAGATTGATGTCACGCATCATATTGTTGACTAACGAGATTTGAATCCACGATACTCGGAGGACAGCTAAGCTAGCTAGCTAGCAGATTATACATGAGCATGCATCATGCAGTTATTATTCATTAGTCATGGCTACTACTTATTAATTAGTTGCTCATGCAGAATTTTTACCCCTCGCTTCAGATCTGGTGCGTCACAGCCTCGCAGTCGTCGCATATAGTTGAACACTAGTAGAAATGCCCCGCGTTGTTGCTGCGGGTCTGAAAAAATTAGACTAAGAATTAAAAGATATATATGTATAGATATAATATTTGCAAAAAAAAACAAAAATATATCCATATGGGATCTTGTTTTAAAGAGTTTATTGTGAGAAACATCATGGTGCAATTGGATTTTAATTATGATACTTGGTTTCGGTTCTAAGACTTTTTTTTTTTTTTTCTATTTCAAAAGAAATAGCTAGCGGGAGATAATGAGGCTTAGTGGGCGTAACTGATTTGATGACGTCACATGACATCACTTTTCAGGATTGGACCAATCAGAAGCAAGAGAATTAGGTTGAAGAGTTTAGGCTTATAGGAGTTATAGATTCGGGCCACCCAGCCTAGCACGGCACAAGCCTAGACCAGGCAGGACTCGGCACATGCCACTAAGTCGTGCCGAGGTGGGCATTGTGCCCGGCCAACGGCTCAGGCACGACAACCATACCACTTCTCGGGCTAGGCCGGCCCATGGCCTGCTTCAAAGAAGAGGAAGGGGAAGAGAGGACGGAGAAGGGGGGAGGCCGTAGTCCTGCCGACCGCGGTGGCCTTGAGGCAAACATCGCCTTTGTGGAGTTGCCGCTGCCATCAACAAGGCGATGACGTCGGCCGTCGGTGGAAAGCACGACCGCTTGGAAGGAGACGGCGACCACCACTCAAGGCCCCTCTAAGCTCGATGATGGCCTTGTGCTCGACAGGAGGAGCCCTTGGAGCTAAGGGAGGAGGCGCGGAGGGATAGGTATCAAGGCACAGTCACCGACTCGTTGCCGCCGCCCTGCTCCGGCCACCGCCGTAGTCGTTTGCCGAGAGGCATGAACGGAGGGGAGCCGCAGCCACGCTTGCTCCCACGCACTCACGGAGGCAGAAGGGAGCCACTGTTGCCGAGAGAGGTGGGATCTGGGAAGGAGTCGACTCCTGGTGGACAAGGAAGAGTCGGATAGACATAGACTAAGAGAGAGGGGCAGAAGAGAAGTATGGTAGGAGGAACTCACAACATGTTTTGCCGCAGCAAATCCCCATATGTGTGGCCTCGATCACATGACGACAACTTTCCTCTCTTGCTTCATTTAATCCGGTATGAGGGGTGGTTTTTGCAAATAAGCATCTATATAGATGGCTCTCCAATATCCGTTTGTACATGCACTAGTCACCGTTCCTTTAGTACGGATTTACTTCCTTCAGGCAGCTTTCTATCGTTTCAAGCCAAAACTCAGATATCAGGAAAGGAAAGTAAACCACACATGATACCAGTACAATACTCCCTCCATATTGGTAAAAGAAGTCGTTTTGGACAGTGACACGGTCTTTAAAGTATAACTTTGACTTTATATTTTTATAAAAATACTTATCATAAAGTGATATATTTATACTTTTATGAAAGTATTTTTCAAGACAAATCTATTCATATGATTTTCACATTTTCAAACTTAACAACTTAAAAATTATTCATGATTTATGTTTCCGATGTTTGACTCAAACCTTGTCCAAAACAACTTTCTTTTTTAACGTGAAGAGAGTATAATCACATATACTTTTCATTCAATGCATGCATGCAACCCCTGCAAGAAAACATTCCGTGCGTCTTGAGTGACTGCAAGTAGCGTGCAATGCTTCGAAGTCCCACTGTTATAAGAATTCCAAAGCATTCCTTTCTCATTTTTGCTGCTGATGCCAATAAATCCCTAGATGAAAAATAATGGGAAAATATCTTAGAAAGCTGCCCAGAGAGTAAGACTTAAGAGCAACTCCAATGCACCTCCTAAACAGACCCATATTCTAATTTTTAGAAGCTCAAGTAAAAAAACAACTCCAGTGGGGTTCCTATTTAAACTCCCATTTTAGAAGGACTCTCAAAATATAGTTTCAGACCCCTAGAAATAGGAGGACCCTATCCCTTCCCCACAATAGGGTTTTGGGCTAGAGTTGAAAGTAAATTTAGGTCCCTATTTTTTATAAACTAGCATGTAAATAGAAAAACTAGAGGCTCAATTTGCATGTTGGGTTGGAGTTGCTCTAATACACCTAACATTTAATGTGTGGATCGTACTTAGTAAAGTTCAATGAAAAGTTCGAGAAGAAAACTGAATCGGAAAAAAGAAGCCAAAAAAATTCTGAACTCGGAACGAAGCGTACAATAAAAAAAGAAGTATATATATATATATAAAATAAATAAAGAGAAGAAATTAAGGGGGGGGGGGGGGGGAATCTGGATCAGAGTCGGCACCAAACGAAAAAAAAAATCAGAACTCGAATAGAACCGGGAAATACCAAAAAAAAAAAAAAAAAAGTAAAAAAACAACAAAGAAGAAATTTGTACGGACGAGAACGAGAGTCACGAGACAAAGCGGCGGGAACCTAAACATGGACGATTCGGATATAGGAAAAGGATATGGAGGTGGTATGCGGCCTGCGTCTGCGTGACAGTATAAATACCTAGTATAGTACTCGGATTTAGTACGTACCCTTGTCCTTGCACTGCATTGGTGAAGAAGAAGCAGATGGATCAGTTGAAGGTTGACGAACAGGACAGGGAGGTGGCTGCTGTGGCAGCGGCGGCAGCTCAACTCTGTCTCAGCAAGGAAGAGGAGCTGATGTCCTTGTGGAAGACGATTCAGATGTTCACTTCCCCAGAAGACATCCTACCCTTCAACACCATTGTTGAGAGTCGCCTGATCCAAGGATACGCTCATTCAATCCTATTCCTATCCTCATCCGGTGGCCACAAATTTCCTCCTCCTGCCGCCACCGCCGTCACCGCCGCAGTCTTTTCATGCATCGCCAAGGAAGCTGAACTGAGCATCGAGCTTCTCAAGCTCGGCGCTGACCCTATCGGTGACATGGTCCTCCAGAGCAGCGCGATCCGCATGTGCTCCCTGAGCGTTTTTGTGCACTTGCACCAACTACAGCTACACGAACAACAAGGGTGCCAGTGCCACCAAGAAGCTGCCGCCGCCGCTGTGACGGCGATGGCGAGCGTCACGAGAGCGTGCAGCGTGATGTGTGACTGGTTAAAGGAGAAGACGAAGCTCGTCGGCACATCTGCCGCTGCAACTAGTGACGGGGTTCAGGAATGCTCCTCTATCCGCGGCAGAGCTCTGGATGTCATGCTCAGCATTGTCAATGGCGACTCTTCCTTCTCTTCTTCTCCTCCGTCGTCGTCGTCGTCGGGATTGGAGTGGCTGCTTACTGCTGCAACGACGGGGAGTGCAGAGGATTTGTTCAGGTCCACCACGAAGGATCATGCAGTGACCGTGATCAGCTGTACGGCCGCTGACGGCGACGGCAGCGAGGACGAGGACAGGGAGAGTTTTGAAACTTGGGCCGAATTCATGGAAGACGCCGATTGTGGGGCAGATTTCCCGCCGTTTGGGATCGTCAGGCACGCTGATCTGTTGGCGAGAACTTGGGGTTGGGACAGGCTGGTGCCATTCCTGGATTCTATCGAGGTCGAGTGGTCTGATCACTGCAGCTACCTCCACCAGTATTACAGCCACAATGCCACTGCTGCTGAAGTTGCTGACGTGGCTGACGCAGCCAAGCTCTGTCTGGACAAGGAGGAGGAGCTCCTGTGGTTGTGGAACAAGATCAGCATGAGATCGCGCACCGACGACACTGACACGATTTTGTTACGAAGCAAAAACATCATCCTGAGCAAGCTCATCCAAGAACTTGCGCGTGCATGTGCAAGCTCATCATCATCAGCCACATTGTTCCCACAAGGGAACAACGGACGACGTCGACGACGACTCTCCGATGCTTCCGCCGCCGCCGCCGCCGCCGCCACAACAGCAGCAGCTGTGCTGCTGAGTGGTTTCAGGTGCATCGCCGAGGAGGCCGACCTGATCGGCGAGCTGCTGAGGCGCGGCGCCGACCCAATGTATTACTTGATCGTCCAGAGCAACCTGATCCGCACGTGCGCTCTAAGTCTGATGATGAACAGCTGCCGGATCTGTGATCCTGTCGCTGCTGCTGCGTCCATGGTGGGGATCACCAAGGAGACTGCGACGATGTGTGAGTGGATGCAAGAACACGACGGCGAGGTTTTTGATCCCTCGAGCTTGTCCCTGCCAATTTCTTACGAGTTGGGGCACATAATCCGGTACCGAACCCTTCATTTCTTGACCACTGTTCTGGAGAAATCTCACATGCTTTCTGCTTCTGCTGTTGCTGTTGTTTCTGGGCACAAAAAATCTACTAGTAGTGCAGGAGTTTCTGGCAGTGCCCATGAATTTGCTCCTGTGGAAGATGAGAAAAGCAGGGTTGTCATCACCATGGATAAGAGTAAGAAGAGGAGGATCGAAGATGAAAACGGCGATGCAGATGGCAGGGAGTTTGGCAGCTGCCAGAAAAGAAGTAAAGTCCAATCTGAAAATAAGGAGTCCTTAATCTCGATGCTACTTGAGAAATTTGAGGAGACACGAACCTGGTGTTCAGTGGCAGTCAAATGTTTTAGACAAGTGATTACTAGATGCTGAGTTCCCAGTTCATATTAATATGATATTAAGTAAAATGTACTACAGGCTACTCTTCCGGAGGTTTGCTCGGCAGTCCTCTCTTTTACATGAATGATTAATACATATTTGAAAAGAAAAATAATCTTCTGCTTTGAAAGCATGCACTTGATTATTTATTTTATGGGCTATTTTGCAGAACAGTGTGATAGTGTCATCAGATCAGATTTCGTTACGGAGGCATTGCAGTGTTCGACGCAAGTGGTTATTAGGCCCTATTTGGACACAAAGTATTTTTAAAATATTAGAGAAATACTATGGTTTTATAAAATATTTTGGTTTTGAAAAGCTACTAGGTGTTTGGATACAATAAATTTTATAGTCTTTAAAACCATAGTTTTATCAAAACTGTAGTTTTTTTAGTTTTAGAAACTTCACTCATGACCTTTTTTTTTCCTAAACCATAGCTGTTTTATGTCATTTTGGCTTATAAACCACAATCTTTTTAGCTTATAAAACCACAGTTTTGTGATGCTACAATTTTCTAAAACCACATCATCCAATCAACGCATAGGCGGCTATCTAGTATACAGATTTACAGTCATTACTGTGTCTTTACTCCACTTTTCCTGTTTTCCGGTCTATAATTGGAATTCACAATTTTGAATTGGTCACCAAGAAACGTCCAATGAATACCAGTTTCTCAATGTAATTTTTGGTGTTTTCCAATTTAAATTTGGAATTCACAAACCAAGTCACAACTTATCTCTTCACACAAATGAAGCGTGGCATCTTTTTAATAGTGTCTACTAGTCAATAATTATTTCAAATTTCGTTCATAATTTTTTATACGTTGTGTTTGGATTTTTAATAGTTACTAGTATCTTTTGTCACAAAAAGTTTTATAAAAGTACGGTTTCACTATATTTTAATTAATGCATGTTTTGAATACCGTACCGTATTCGTGCCTAGCTCAATCGTTATCTACATGTGAATGGAGGGAATTATATAAATACGACTTGGAAGTCGTCATAGTCTAACTGAGTATATCAGCTACCTTACAATTTCCTCGTACTAGCAATATAGTACACCATACGTTTCAAAGCGATTGACAACTACTCTTGGTCTTGGATGACTATTCAGTCTAACTGCACTTGCAACCTATAAGTAGTACTCTTGGATGATTATTTCCAGTGTACAAAAATGTCCAATTGAATACGCACACGGCACACCCATACATTCTTGCCAGCGTTTTTTCATCGAGCAGCACTGCAAACAGAACCCAAACAACACAAATGGCTTCAACGCCAAGATCCTCCTCTTTCCATGGAGCTGCAGCAGCCATGCTCCTACTGTTTTCCCTCCTACCACCAACACCAACAACCATCGCCACATCTCAGTCTGTCTCCAGTGCTGCAGAGACGTTCAATGGCAGCTGCATCGCTGCCGAGAGAGACGCGCTGCTCTCCTTCAAAGCCGGCATCACCAGTGACTCCAGCAGACGGCTGAGGTCATGGCGAGGCCATGACTGCTGCCGGTGGTTCGGCGTCAGGTGCAGCACCAGGACAGGCCATGTCCTGAATCTCAACCTCCGCAGCGAGTTCTCCACCGACGACAGCCCCTATGGTTTTGACGACCATGGTGTTCGTGGGCTGCGCGGGCAGATAAGTTCCTCTCTTGTTGCCCTACGCCATCTTAGACATCTAGATCTCAGTGGAAATGATCTTGGGGGAAATATGCCCATGCCAAAGTTCTTGGGTTCTCTGAAGAGCTTGACATATATCGACCTCTCAAACATGAATTTCCATGGTCCTGTACCTGCTCAGCTAGGCAACCTCACCAAACTAGTGTACCTCAACATACGCATCAATTACTTCTATGAGTATGCTTTTTCATCGGATGTTTCATGGTTAACAAGACTCAATTCATTGGAGCACCTTGACATGAGCGGTGTGGACCTAAGCGCAACGGTTGTTAGTTGGGTTCATTCAGCGAAGACCCTACCAAATTTGAGAGTGCTGTATCTTAGTAGTTGTGGACTTAATAGTTCCATCCCATCGGCTGTACAACACAATCTTACAGTTCTTGAGAAACTTGACCTCTCTGGTAACCATTTTAACAGTCCAGTTGCACCAAATTGGTACTGGGATATAACTAGCCTCAAGAGTCTAGACATAGCTAACTGTGATTTGTCAGGACCTTTTCCTGATGAGTTGGGAAATTTGACCATGTTGGAGACCCTTGACATGGGAGTCAATAATATTAAAGGAATGGTACCATCAACGCTGAAAAGCCTAGGTAGACTACGGATAATAGACCTTGGCTACAACAACATTGGTGGGGATATAATGAATCTAATAGAGAGGATACCAAAATGTTCTTGGAGTAAGTTGCAAGAGCTAGGTTTGACAGAGGCCAACATCACTGGCACGACACTAAAATGGGTACTCAACCTCACTACCTTAAGAGTGCTTGACATCTCCAACAACCAATTTAGCGGTTCTGTCCCAGAGGATATTGGAACATTAAAAAATTTGACTGAGTTGTACATTGGCAGCAACAACTTGAGTGGTGTGATGTCAGAAGGTCACTTTGCTGGTTTGACGAATTTAAAGGAAATTGACTTGTCACACACTCATCTTCAAATCATGGTGGGCTCAGATTGGGAACCTCCATTCAACTTGGACTCGGCATTTTTGTCATCGTGTCATTTGGGTCCCCAGGTTCCTAATTGGCTTCAATGGCAAAGGGGCATAGCAAATCTTGACATTTCAGACACAGGTCTCATTGGTAGGATCCCAGACTGGTTTTGGACAACATTTTCGAATGCTCTACTTTTGGACCTCTCTTATAACAAAATTAGTGGTGTGTTACCACTTAATTTGGAGTTCATGGCAGTGACAGAGCTCTATCTCCAGTCAAATAGTTTGACTGGTTTAGTACCCCGGTTACCAAGAAGCATTGAGTCCTTGGACATCTCCCAAAATTCTTTAAATGGACCACTGCCATTAAATTTTGGAGCTCCATATTTACGGGTTGTAGTTCTCTTTTCCAACTGTATAACTGGGATCATACCGGAGTCAATTTGTCGATGGCCTCAACTGGAGCTCTTAGATATTTCAAACAACCTGCTTACAAGGGGACTGCCTGATTGTGGTAGAAAAAAGCTCAAACAATGGAACTCATCTAGCAAAAACTCTTCAAGTGTCAATTATGTAAGTTCTTACCACTTGGAAATCCATACTCTGCTTCTAAATAACAACAAACTTTCTGGAGAGTTTCCTATATTCCTGAAACAATGCCAAAACCTTATGTTCCTTGACCTAACTCAAAACAGATTCAGTGGAAAGTTGCCTGCGTGGATAAGTGAGAAAATGCCTAGATTGATTATGTTACGGTTAAGATCTAACAATTTTTCTGGCCATATTCCTATTGAAACAACATGGTTTGTTTCTCTACATATCCTTGATCTAGCAAATAACACCTTTTCTGGGGTTATACCACAATCTCTTGTGAACTTGAAAGCTCTAACTACCACTGTTATGGCTTTGGATCCAACATATGACCCGTTTCAACAAGGATGTCAACCTGAGTATATGTACCATAAAAGGAGCATGTCTAATGATAGCTTATCGACTAATGATAGCTTATCATTGGTAATTAAAGGGCAAGTGCTTGATTACATGAAGAATACCATATTTTTGGTGAGCATTGATATGTCTTGCAACAGATTATCTGGACAAATCCCAGAAGAAATAGGCTCACTTGTTGGACTTATAAATCTGAATTTGTCATCGAACTTCTTAAGTGGAAGCATACCACGTAAGATCGGTAATTTACAGTCATTGGAGTCCCTTGATTTCTCTAACAATCAACTTTTTGGTGAAATTCCTTGGGGCTTGTCAAATTTGACTTCACTAAGCTATTTGAATTTGTCCTACAATAACCTATCGGGAAAAATACCCTCAGGACATCAACTAGATACTCTTAGGACAGATGATCCTACTTCAATATACATTGGCAATCCTGGTCTTTGTGGGTATCCGCTTCCAAATGTATGTCCTGGAGATCAGCCAGTACAGGAAGACCACTTTAAATGGAATGAGGATGACAACAACCAAATGGATTATCATCTCAGTTTAACTGTGGGATTCTTGGTAGGCCTTTGGACAATATTTTGTGGTTTTTTGTTCAAGAAGTCTTGGAGATACACATATTTCACCATATTTGACAAATTGTGTGACAAGATGTGATCTTTTCTTTATGCACTTAGCAACAATGGTTGAAGTGGCCAGTTATAAACTAAGCATGCATTATATATATGGGAAAGTAACACATAATGTACTAGCTGGGTTGATTCCTCTAATTGTGGAGCATTTGATTTCAAGTATTGGGTACATTAAAAGTTGTGAACCTATAAATGTATGATGTTGTAATATATTATACTCTCTCCGTTCTAAATTATAAGATGTTTGGTTTTTTCTACGTTGTATTTGTTATGTACATAGAAATACACTATGTCTAGATACAGTGGTGGATCTAGCTTTTACTAAGACTAGGACCTCTAAGAAGCTAACAATGTTGTACGACAGACATGATAAGATGAAAATAAATACCTAGTGTCTAGTGAGGTGGTCCATTAGCATCCTCCATATCCTCCTCAAGCTCTGCACGTGAATAAGATGTCCCTTTGTCGCTGATTTTTGTATTAGAACATGAAAACTGAATCCTCTTCATTGTGAACACATCCATGAATCCATCACCCAATTGAATAGAAATTAATTAAAAATTGAAAATTGAAATCTGAACTCATACATACCAACTCAGAACTGAAGAGGGGCCAAAGGGAAGGAGCAGAGTAGGTAAGCACCGAAGAGGGCCCCTGCCCGGCTGGCTGCCTGGCCTTCTCCGTCCGCAGCATGGGGCAGGGGCAGACATGGTCCCTGGCCGCTGGCGGCCAGCTGCCTAGGGCCTCGGTAGACGTCAGTGGCGTTCGGCGGGCACGCGGCGATGGTGGCCTGGCTGGCTAGCCATCTGGGGCCTCGACGGACGGCGGTGAGCGGCGCCGGCACTTCCTGTTCGGCAGTTCGGCAGGCGAGTTGGCGACGATGCGCGCGGGCCCCTATTCCTAATGGGCTTCATTTGGGGCTTTAGTGGCCTAAAAACTATGGGCTAGATTGTTACTGGCCTAAAAACTGGGGCCTGGGCCACAGATCCACCTTTTAAAAAGCCAAAAACATCTAATAATTTCGAACGAATTTAGTTTAGTATACTAATTCCGTTTTAAATTATAGTCTGTCTGATTTTTTGTCCCATGATCACTTGTTTTATTAAAAATTTTGTATAAAACATTATTTCTTTTGTTTTAGTATGTTTTATTAAAAAAAGTTCTTTAAGAATAACTTGAATTTGACTATATTTATATAAATATTTTGAATAATATGATTGATCAATTTTTTGAATAATATGATTGATCAAATTTGGAATAAAAACAGTCAAATGAATTAAAATTTGGAACGGATGGAGTATAATATAAGAGGTTGTTACTTTCTCTATCCTGTAATATAGTAATTACCATGCCGAGCTGGTCATATGCAGTAGGTTTGTTGTATGTGGTAGCATGGCAAGTGAGAAACCTTATCACGAAAGCGCTCATTATTAAACTGTTTGAGGTTTATTTGATTATATACATCATGTTATTACAGGTCATCTTTTATTACGACGCGCCAGCGAGCTGATTTGGTTCATCTGTCAGTTCCATTGTTTGGTCAGTTGCATCACCGGTTTTCATCTGGTGGGGTTGATCGAAACGATCGATGTGCCTGCGGTGGTTGACGAACTCGAAGGCTGTTCCGATGGCGCCGCCGGCAATGGCAGCCTTCATCACCTGCCGCTTATCAATAATGTTGCTACTAGCGGCAGAGACAGTTGCACCAGCTAAGGCGCCTCCAATCATCGCGTTCTTCTGCACGACGATGATATCAAATCCAATTCATTCATGAATGAATATCTGAAACATCAATAATAATATATTGATGTAGTCATTATTATATATTTTTACCCAGTCAGAGCGACCACGCATCAGTTCTGCTCCAAACTCAAGGGCCTCAAAAGCTCCAGCAGCAGCCCCTGCGTTATTATATAGGGAATCATGCATGTATATTTCATTTATGAGACAAACAAACAACTGCCAAACAATTTACTGGGTTAGAAACAATTATTACCCCAGTATGCACCCTCCCTGCAAATGTTCTTCAGCTGCATACGTCAACAAATGGCCCAGCAAAGTTTAATTAAAGCATATTGCCCTTTTACTAATTAAGGCATGCGATGAGAAATTAAAAATGGAAAATCTAACGATAGATCATCCCTTGCTAACTGAATTTTCACATACAAGTTTTATGTTGGTGTTATGTCGACTTCACCAAAGATGACATACCTTTTGACAAACAGTTACCAAAATGTTGCATGCAGGTACATACTCCACCAGCCAAATTGGGGCTCTTAATTAAGAGAAACTAGATTATTTTCGGTCTACATCCTATTGGTAGGGTGATAAACATATCAAAAAGTTTTGTATTACAAAATGGAACATCCATGACAACTTTGTGAAACAAGGCCCTAAAATATGGAATCAGGACGAAGGAAATTCTCAGTGAAATCATGCTACCATGTTGTGACCTGACATCCCTGGTTTTGAAGTCAAGATTTTTCAATGATACCAATGTAGGGGAGTTAGTTTGAAAAAAGGGTAACTTAGTTAAGAGCAACCAACAGTTATTTTGTTCAGAGATAAGACAACCTTTTTTTTTTAATTTCGAGTGCCTGAGTGATTGAGAACTAGAATTAGGAGAAACCATGTGTTTGAGTGTTGCTCTGAAGTAGTACAACAACGAGGATCAGTTCCTAGTGAATATGTTTTTACTGGCCCACCTCTTTTTCTTACAGGCTCAATTCTTTGCTGACTGAATGTTAGGAAAAGAATGGCCGCCACCAAAAAGGGTTTCGACTACTAGTGCAAACCTTTTGAGGTTAAAAAAATTTAGTACAGTTTTCAAATTCAAAAACGGGAACTCAAGATGGCATGAATAATAATACATGTAACAAAGTTCGTTGAAAATAATACATACTGAACGCTCAAGTTTATGCCTCGAAACACCCCCTGCAACGAAAAGGCAGACTTTGTGTGAAATTAACCATCAGACAAGAAGTGACGGTTTGATGAAAATAATGCTGTCGATGATGAGAGCAGACTGCAGCAAACTATATGACGATAATTAACACAACGTATCAAGATCAGAGGATCGGAGGAATAACGCAAGTGAGGAGACTACGTACTGGAACCTTTATTACCGAGGCAGTCGACTGCCTCGTCGGCGGCGACCTTGCAAGCGGCGACGGCGCCAACGCCGACGGAGCTGCGGAGCGCACGGATGGCTACAACTAAAGGCTGCTTGGGCAGATGTCCAGGCACAACTGAAGGCTCCCTCGACGTATCTTCATAGAAACTATATATATATATACAACAATTTGTATAGAGACTGAATGAATTAAAAACATTTACAAAAATTATTCAGATCATGTGAAAAAGTTATTTTGATTCATGAATGCTCTCCAGTCTCCACGTACTTACGTCTTTCTCCAGCTCCAGCGCCAATATTTACCGTCAGAGCTTACATCGTAGCTGGTGTCGTCGTGGCCCCACACGCACACGGGACTCCAGTCCGTCTTCTTCTTCGTCACCTCCGTCAGGTTCCCTGCAGCTTCCCACTTGGCTGCAGGCCCAAATCTGGCTGTGTCGTGACTCGTGCTCATCTCTCTGATAGTCTGATCTGTCGTCTGTTTCTCAATGCTATTAGCTATGGTGACGACGACGACAACGGCTGGAGATGCAATTTGGGGACAAAGAGACAATGCTAGTAGCTAATGCAGATAGATGCTAAAAGCAAGGAACATTCTTCTTGTTTCTTTCTTTTGGAGACAAGACAGGAAAGGAACTTGGAATAGGTGTACGCATTGAAGAGGCAAGGAACTTGGAGTGGACATACATACATATATGGCGCGTGTTCTTTCCATCTATCCTTCTCTCCCTCGATTCTACTCCATTCCCTTCTCCTATATGTAGATTCTTCTCTTTTTTCTCTCACTCACACAAACATAATCTAGTCTGCTGTATTGGTGGTTCTCATGAAATTTAAACTCCACTACTCTGCTTGTTGATTGATTGATACCAAATACCAAATCAAAGAGAAACTTAAGTCACGCTAATTCCTTGCTTGCAGCATCACAACTTCACCCTCCAAATTAAACAGAATACATTCAGTTCCTTGCTTCTGCTTGCTTCAGTGGTGATCGCAAAGGAAGACGACAAAGAGAGAGAGAGAGATCCAGTAGAGCAAAACAAAAGACACTCTTTGAAGAAACCAGGTGGGATTAGATTTATTGATATAAAAATTTACATGCATTTCTTACAAAGACACTCTTGATAAAAGTAAGATTACATCCAAGTCCTCCTTGTAAGATTTCCCCGGTCATCTTCAATGCCGGCCACCGGAGTCGCCACTCGACACGCTGTCTCACGAGAGGAGCACCAAAGCTGCAACTTGAAGCCGATTCCAAAGAAGCGATATAGACATACTAGCGTTTCCCACTGTTTTCATGTGGCGCTTAGCCTGGCCCGTTTAAGAAAATGCTTTCCCGCTTCCTCGCGTGTGTAGACACAGCCGTTTCTTCAAAATTGGAAATGATTTGTTTACAAAAAATGCAAATAACTGCCAAACTTTTCTAGAGAGCTGAATTAAAAATCTCTTGGAGATGCTCTTGTTTATGAATAATACAAAAACCATGACTTGTCAAAAAATAGCTCAGCCTAAGTAAATAATAATACTGGTGCTCCTCAGCGAGACGGCTCAATCATCAATTCTGCTGAAACTCCAAACTTCGCACGCCCTACCCTAAGGTTAGGAGCCATCGAAGTTGCTGTTCCTGGACCAGCTTACTACTGCTGGACACAAGAATCCATCAACCTGCCGCTCCATCAGGCCAGGCCAAACTGTCTATTACAGTAGCAGTAGTACTGGGAGCAGAGGAAGAAGTAACAACAGTATGGGACTTGAACCACAGAGCACAAGCTCGATTTTTGTCCTTGGGGAATTTAGTGTTTTGGGACAAACAAGCTCAATTAGAAAGCCCAGGATTACGGACAAACAACAATAGAGTTGAGGGCCGTTGCAAAGCAAAGCCGACAGAAATACTACCAATCATATGTTTGCCAGGATTAGTTTACGCATACATATGATAAACTTCATTGGTGGTCCATAGAAATATCATCATTACATACGATTAGTTCAACACATAAAGATGTCATCTATGATCTCACATAGATGAACCACATAGGCTTTTTTTTTATCCTTCTTCGCCTAGAATGAAGCATCCTCAACAAAGATGTCATCTATGATCTCACCGTCGTCAGCTATGTCTGCACCACCTCCAACCTGGTCAGCGATGTCAACAATGTCTGCACCACCACCAACCTGGTCAAAAATATATGAAGAGAAACAATTAAAGTGTGGTTAACTTCTCTTCCAAAACGTTCGAGACTATGCAGAACCATACACATACCTCAGTAGATATTCTTTCAACAAATGCTCGCAAAACCTATCAGATGGTAATCATAGCAAAGTCAGTCAAATAATCATCATAACAGGTCAGATTGGCTTGGAAATAACAGCAGTCAAGCACAAAAAAAAGATGTTCCAATCACTCTAGCTAATTACAGAGATAGGAGAAGGACGAAAGGCTAGCCCCATAGTCGGCACATCATGTGCAGATCACTCCATTTACATGTCTTATCATCAAATAAATGGCAATAAAACCCCAAGTTATGAAAGACTGCAAGCCCAAGGATGGAAATGGTAGCTAAAAGTTAGCAGAGCTCAGAAATGCCAGAGAATTACGATCTTAGAGCAAGAGTATGTTGTTTGTTGCAAATTAAGAACAATGTTAACATAGCGCAGCTCAAGACACAAAACAAATTGTGAACGTAGGTAAGCAGGAACTGAGCCTAGCGCAGTTGTTGGGACCCCACCATCTTAGTTTAAGTTCTCTTCGCCTTGCCCACCTAGGTTATTATGTAGTTAACCCCTCATAGCTCGGTAGATTATTTCATGCTCATTGAAGACACAACTGTGCTATATATACTAACAAACAGTCAAACATGATTGAGAATTATGATAACAATAGCGGAACAGATTATACCTCTGAGTTTGCTAAGACAGGATCCATTGCTGCAAACTGCCTCATCAGTGATAGTGAGGTCTGGTTCCTGAAGTCATCCTCCGAGGGCATAGACCAAAACTTGCTGTAGAAGAACAAGTGAAATCTGTAAGACTCAGGGCTCACCATCTACCAAAAGAAGAAACAAATGCCACAGAGCGACAAGGGAATTGAAGTACCCAAAAACTTGATGAAGGTGGATCCACAAGCCTGTCTCCGGTCCATCAGGATTCCTCCTGAGAAAATGCAGCATCTGCGCCGTCATCAGCACAGTCCTGGCCGTGTGCTTGTACATCTTCCAGGCATTCACAAGGCAAAGCCAGCCTCTTCCGGCTACTGGCGCTGGCGCTGGCCCTGGCATGAGCGCCAAGAACCGGGGCTGTTCACCATCGAGCTCTAGCCTCCAGGCCACCACTTCCATCAACTCCAGCCTGAGGCCCCCAGGGGTGAACCCTGACAGGTACAGCGCCTTGTTGCCTTCAGGAACATTGGTGGCGGCAGCCCCAAACCAAAGCGGAAGGGTGGAGAAGCACACGAGCTCAAAGTTGTCCTTGGCACGGAAGGAGTACTCGTCAGCGATACCAATAATGTCTGCCCCACCAACCTGGTCAAAATTATATTAAAAGAAACAATTAACATGTGGTTAATTTGTCTTCCAAAACATTCGAGATTATGAAGAACCATACACATACCACAGTAGATATTCTTTCAACAAATGCTCGCAAAGCCTATCAGATAATAATCATAGCAAAATCAGTCAAATAATCATCATAACAGCTCAGACTGAATTACAAATAACAGCAATCAAGCACAACAAAAGGTTTTTCAATTACTTTTTCTTTAATTATAGAGACAGGAGAAGGACGAAATGCCCTGTGGTTGGCATATCATGTGACATGTGCAGATCAGTCCACTTACACCGTTACACGACATTAGCATCTAAGATTATATACATCAGGAAGCAAGCATCAAAATAATGGCAATACAAACCCAAGTTAACAAATACTGCAAGTCTAAGGCTGGAAATGGGAGCTAAAAGATAGCAGAGCTCAGAAATGCCAGAGAATTACAATTCTAGAACAAGAGTATGCTGTTTGTTGCAAATTAAGGACAATGTTTGACATAACCCAGCTCAAGACATAAAACCAAGCTTGAATGTAGTTAAGCAGGAACTGAGCCTAGCACAGTTGTTGGGAGGTGTGGGTGTACACCCCCGGCCCACCACAGTTTAAGCTCTCTTCGCCACAACTTGGGTGTCATACTAATTTACAGTGCCATCCACCGATGTTATTATGTAGTTAAACCCTCACACCTGTGCTATATAGTTTATATAGTATATATATCTATATCTATAAAAGAGCGAAAGAATTAAAAATAGCTTCTCACCCTGACATCTCCTACCGACCTCAATTCTTGTCCGTTAAATCTACATTAAGATCAGATCCAACTCATCTAAATCAACCATTCTAATCTGACGAGCAGACCCGGTTTGTAAACTTTGTAAACGTTTACACGTGTTTCTCTTTTTGCGTTGGATTATTTTCTCACCATCCTCCATCCTAGCCACCCACGCGCCCATGCATCTAACGCGGTACCCACCCTTTTCCCTAGGGCGTTGATTCACGCTAAAAAGAATCGAAAAAAATACGTTGATGTCCTCGTCAAGTACGCGACACTTGCGGAGGACCTCCACGCCGCTCTGATGGGTCTGAGCCGTCTGCCTCTTGCTCCCCCGGCCGTCCCTGACGAGAAGGCCACATCTCCGCTCAGAATGAAGGGTCCCACCATCTCCTAGGTACGACCCTCCAACTCCATCCGTGCATGCAAATTGCCATTGGTTAATGATAAAAAAAATATTACTTTTCTCCAATCTGTTATGACGTTTGCTTGGAATTTCAAACATTAGATTTGGATGGCATCGGTTGATGCTGCTAGTTGAATTGATTTATTTGTGTGGCGAGCCCAATGGATTAGTTCATTCTTTGTCTGATGTGGCAGCAGGATTTCGTGGATTATAACTTTTGGCATGTTTAATCTGGTTAGCAGGAACTCTTCACTTCCTAATTTTTTTCCTTCTATCCATTCATGCCTTCTCGTTCAAACACTTGATTTTTGGTAGTGTGCAGCAATCTTAATTTCCTGTTCTGGGCATCACCACTGTGTGTTCCCCGGGACAACAATGCTGGTCAATGCAAAGGTTGAGTTCAGGGGCAAGCACGTGCCGCTGGAGAGGAGTACCGATGCCACCATGCTGCTCCCCGACCGGTGCAAGGTTCGCCTCTTATGCTAATAATGCTGTCCAAAACAAAAAAAAAAGTGCAGATATGTTTAGTTGTTTACTACCTTTTGGGCAATCTAGAAATTCATGTGTATATCCAGTTGCATTTAAGAACATAATGTGAATAACACTCTAAAACGGGAAATCTTTCTTTTCGGCGTCTCTTATGCTGAAGAGATTCATTCATGACAATTAAAAGTTATAAACTGTGAAATGACACTAAGAAACTAGAGGGAAGGTTCATTGGTTCCTTGCCAGTGATAGATATTTTACGACGGTGATATGATTTGCTTGATAAAGCAGAGCATTCCTTAGCAGCTTTTAAATGTTACTGGAGAATTACCACAAAATTGATTCTCTTTCAAATGATAATTTGTATATTACAAGATGGTTATCCATGGGAACATGGGTTCTATTTTTTGGACCCAGCAGGTGATGAGGTGAGTTTGTGAAGTCAGCCTTACATTACCTTGTTATCTAAATGTATGATGCTGTTTTTAGGAAAACCAGGGGCTGTGGCCTCTATGTAGAGGTAAGCTGAACCCTTAGCAATTCATATATCAAACTAAGGTGTGTCTTACTGGCATGCATTCCATGGTTAGGATTCTTTATTAATATCATCATGTTCAAAGCAAACAAGAATAATGTGCACAGCTGACCTAGCCAAAGGTAGTGAGATTTACTAAAAATAATAATATTAATAACGCCTTGGATTCAAATTGTTGAACCGTGAACGGTCCTGCTCGTGACTTCATGAGGATTCAATTCTAATGGTTACAAATAAATTTTATTGACATATTAGGTACTTAATAATGCCTTGGATTCAAATTGTTGAACCATGAACGGTCCTGCTCATGAGGATTCAATTCTAATGGTTAAAATTAAATTTTATTGACATATTAGGTACTTCTTTACCAAACTTTTCAACTAATTTTTAGAGATTTTTTTGTCACTTGTGGTACCACAATAGCGTTGGTTGGTCTAGATTATTCAGGTTTGGCATGCTTTTAATTAATTTGAGTTTTGAAATGCTATATCAGATTTTTAGTCACTTGTGGTACCACAATAGCGTTGCTGGCTCTAGATTATTCAGGTTTGGCGTTGGTACCAATAGATTATCAAACAAGAATTAACTATTTATAAACTAAATAATCCTATGCTAAAAGTTATGATACCAAGGTGTTACTTTAGTGCTAGAAGAGTGTGCACCAATTGCTCTGCTGGTATTCTTTGGTTTCAAGTCAATAAAAGATCCATGGGTACTTCATGAAAATTCCTATGGGAACCTTAGGGGAACTCAGAAAGTGGGAAAATGGCTGAGGCAGCTTTACAGAAACTTAGAAAAGTGAGGATGACGGCTGAGGCGTCTTCACAGAAACTCAGACAAGTGAGGATGACACCTGAGGCGGCTTCACAGAAACTCAGAAAAGTGAGAAGCTGGCTAAGGCGAGAAGCTTGACAAGGAAAAGATTGTTCTTGTCTAGAAAATGGCTATGTTCATTCTTTTCACAGACGGTAATTGTTTACTTTAACATTATGTACTTGAATAAGTATGCAGTACCGCAACCATACATCGACTTGGTTGAATTGTCTTCCTCATAGAAGTTTATTGTTCTTGCTTCCTTGCGGAGCAGAATAATATGTTGTATTTTTATATTCAACTAAGGCATCGTCGAATAATGTCATATAAATAACTTTAAGCTTAATAGTAAAAGAATATATAGCTATAACCACGTGCGTGTCGCACGTGCATATTCACTAGTACTAACAAACACGATTGAGAATTCCGATAACAAGAGCGGAACAGATTATACCTCTGAATTTCCTAAGACAGGATCTGTTGCCGCGAATTGCCTCATCAGTGACAGTGAGGTCTGGTTCCACAAGTCATCCTCTGAGGGCCTAGGCTGAAAATTGCTGCAGAACAACAAATTCAATATGTAAGCCTGCCTCAGAGAGCTCACAATCTGCTAAAAGAACAAACAAACACGACAGAGCGTGACATTGCTGAAGTACCCAAAAACTTGGTGAAGGTGGATCCACAAGGCTGTCTCTGGCCCATCAGGATTCCTCCTGAGAAAATGCAGCATCTGCGCCGTCATCAGCACAGTCCTAGCCGTGCGCTCATAGATCTCCCTGGCTTTCACGAGGTGTAGCCAGCCTCCGCCGTCTGCTGGCGCGAGCACCAAGAACCGGGGCTGTTCGCCGTCGAGCTCCAACCTCCAGGCCACCACCTCCTTCTGCAGCAAGCGGCCCCTGTTGGTGCGCCCCCACAGGTACAGCGCCTTGTTACCTCCGGGAACATCGATGGTGGCATCCCTGAACCAGAGAGGCAGGGTGGAGAAGCACACGGGCTTGTAGTTGTCCTTGTCCTTGGAGCCTCGGAAACAGTACTCGTCAGCGATTTCAACCTAGTCAAAATGATATTAAGAGAAACAATTAACATGTGGTTAACTTGTTATCCAAAACATTCAGGATTATACGGAACCATAAACATACCTTAGTAGATATTCTTTCAATGAATGCTCGCAAGGCCTATCAGATAATAATCATAGCAAAATCAGTCACATAATCATCATAACAGGTCAGTCAAACAACAACAATCAAGCACAACAAAAGGTTGTTCAACTACTACTTTAATTATAGAGATAGGAGGACAACGAAAGGCCCTGTGGTTGACATATAATGTGCAGATCAGTCCATTATAGAATCTTCGAGCAATAGTATGTTGTTTGTTGCAAATTAAGGACAATGTTGACATAACCCAGCTCAAGACATAAAACAGAGTTTGAATGTAGTTAAGCAGGAAGTGAGCCTAGCACAGTTGTTGGGAGGTGTGGGTCAGTGGGCGTACACCCCCACCACCTAAGTTTAAGTTCTCTTTGCCTCGACTTGGGTGCCAAATTTTCTAATTTACAATGCCACCTAGTAGGTTATTATGTAGCTACCCCCTCACAACTGTGCTGTGCAGTTTATTTTATAGTATATATATACTAACAAAGACGATCGAGAATTCCGATAACAAGCGCGGAGCAGATTATTATACCTCTGAGCTTGCCAAGACAGGATTCATTGCCGCGAACTTCCTCATCAGTGACACTGAGGTCTGGTTCCTGAAGTCATCATCTGAGGGCCCACGATAAAACTTGCTGCAGAAAAAACAAGTGAAATCTGTAAGACTCCACACCAAAAGAAAAAGAAAAAGAAAAAAACAAACGCGACAGGGCGACCAGGGAATTGCATGCCGAGGTACGGTACCCAAAAGCGTGGTGAAGGTGGTTCCACAAGGCTGTCTCCGGCGCATCCGGATTCCTCCTGAGGAAATGCAGCACCTGCGCCGTCATCAGCACAGTCCTGGCAGTCATGCACTCGTAGAGCTTGCTGGGCTTGCCGAGGCGCAGCCAGCCTCGTCCTTGTGCTTCGGGGAGCACGAAGAACTGGGGCTGTTCGCCGCCGAGCTCCAGCCTCCAGGCCACCACCCTCTTGTACACCCTGACGACCCCCCTCCGGCCGCTGGCAAACCCACGCAGATACAACACCTTGTTGCCTTCGGGAACGTCGTCGTCATCGGCGGCGGCGGCGTCGCCGAAACGTAGCGGCAGGGTGGAGAAGCAGACGCGCTCCTTCTTGAGAGACTCGAAGGAGTAGTCGCCCACTGCGTAGATCTGGAGCTCGCCGTCTTGCTCGCGCGGTACCACCACCGCCGCTGCTGCTGCTGCTGCTGCCATGTTCTGTGCGGGCGGCCTCATGGCAGCGTCCCCAAGTTTCTCGGCGAATCTCTTCACTTGCCGCACAATGCAATGAGAAATCCGCGACGAACTGGTGAGGAGGCGAAAGAAAAAGGGATGAAATTTCGGGTTCGGTGATTTCGGGAGAAAACCCCAATGCCCCCACAAATCCGTGACAGTGAGCGAGGAGGGTTCGTTCTTCCGTCTTACCGAGGGAGGGGAATCGATCCCCTGCTCTCCACTGCACGGCGCCCAGGCAGCAGGTTGGAGGGCGGCGAGACTTGGTGGCTGCCGCAAGTTTTGACGGCGAGCGCGAGGGACGCTGGAGTAAGGAGAAGGGAGCCGCACAGCGGAGAGGCGTGCTCTCTGCTCTGCTCGGTCGGGGCTCGGGCGTCTCCTAGTCCAAGTGCGCTTTGCAGAGAGTGCCAGCGCTCTTCGGACACGCGGCCGACGGCGAGGCATTCTTGGTGGGGCCGTCGGGAGACGGCGGCCACGCGGCGACCGCTCGCACGACGAGTGGGCGGCGCGAGCAGCGCGAGCTTGACGGCCTCAGTTCCGCCGGTTTTTTGCGAGCACTTGAGCATTTTTTTTTTTTTTTTTTTGCGAGTGTGGGATGCTGGGCCGGTTTTGGGCCGGACCCGGCCTGAATAGCGAACAGCAACACCACATGTGTATGATATTTTTTTTGTTTTATTACAACAATGTAAAAGTTTCCCTAGCCCTCACAGAAGAAAGAAGAAATTAGTTTTTTTTGTAATTATTAACTGTTTTCAGATGAAATTATCATTCACCAGAAAATAAAGTATTTTATGTTTTTACTCCTAAATCATGATACACTATACATACAAAATATTTGACACATATTCAAGTAAAATTGCTAAACATACCTAGAAGCTTTTAGAATTTCGAATCTCTGCACACTCAGGGCAAGATCATGTTGTAAAATGCAAATCCATGCAAACATCTGAATTTCAGACTTGATGAATACGAAAAATACAATTTTAAGGGACAACGAAATGGTAAGAAAAATAATTTGCCGTGTCGTGCTATTGCAGCTAATCATATTTTGTTATCAAAAAATTGCAAAGAATTTATAGCTTTTAATAATGTTTACTTTTTCTACAAAACCAGTGTAAAATCATTCTACTTAGAGGGGAGCCCGGGGCTCCCATTATTCACTCTACCTCAATCCATTTCTGCAACTGCAAGGAACCAACCACCCAAATAGTGATAACAAGGTTAATAATATAACCTATTGCTGACTGTCTATGACCCTTGTAGCCATCTCTCTATCCGTCGATATAGGGTCCACTTGTCTCTAAGGCAACGCAACTGTAAACTTACATCATGCTTCTTCTCTCTCGTACATCTTAACATACAACCTATTTATAGCTCTTTATTATACTTGTTCTAAACTAAAGCGAGCTATCAACCATAACCATTAGAACGGTCTTATCAAGCCAATCGTCCGTCTAAGTACTAGGCTCGTTCGTTCTACTATGCACGGATTGATCATCATAGCCATGTAACGTCGCATAGCGCAGCACATGTTCCATTGGTAGTACATAAAGTTTCACAAAATAGCTATTTTAGTCCATGAACTATCGCTCGAGGTTAGTTTCATTTTTGAACTTTTATTAAAATGGTCAAACTTACTTTTTAACTTAATTTCATCTTAGGACTACTGAGCTTAATTTCAACTGTAAGCTATCAAAATGCATTTTAAACCTCAAACTTCTGTTTTCAACTCTACTGTCCTTTATCCTGCATTCCATGCAGCAATGTTGTTCCTGGTTACCTCCAACTCCACAAACGATTGGCCATAGAAAAATAATAGGCTAAAAGCATATACGAGTAGTTTGCATCGCAGGAGCAGTGTGTTATTTTCAATTAATCCACGTGAAGCATATTTTTTGAATAATGAACACTCAGTCCATAGGAAATTATCGTGACTATAAAGCACACTCTGGTTCAACTAGAGTGACTTGAACTGCAGCATAGTTCTACAGTGATGCCACCAGTTTCGCCATCGGCCCTCTCTACATCGATGTAACTGAATCTTGAGTACCTCGACGTGGAAGAACTGGCACTTAAAAGTACCTCAGTAGATTCACATTCTATTGGCATGATCCTAATCCTAGCAGCAGTAGCAGTACTGGGACAGTGGGAGCAGAGGAATCAACAGTATGAGATTTGAACCACAGAGCACAAGCTCGATTCTGGAGAACAGGTTTCCCATGGACAGACATCCCAATTCAGCATGGAAGGGATATGTGCTTCTTGGTTCCAGAACAGGTTTCCCATGTACAGGCAACACCAACATCTATGGCAAGGACTTGCAAAGAATGCAACTGTCTTTAGAGAAATTTTCTAGGCATTATGTTCCATTCCACCACATGGATCTTCCAACGTCTTAGGATCTTAGGGTAATTATGGATCCAAGTAAAACTAGATTGAAGATTCTGTTCTGTAGTCTGTACATAGATTTCTACAAAAGAATCACATTCTAGGGTCCTAGGAAAACTAGGGATCCAAGAAAAAACTAGATTGAAAATTGTGAAACTGCAAAATAATCGGCAAACTTGCAAAGCATCTACAACAATCTACACAGATATATCTACAAGTTAATTGACCAGTTTTTAAGTTGGCATTTTCATTCACAGAATAGACCAATTTGTCCCTCCCTCTAGGACCTTACTTGATCTTTTTTGATCTTTCAATTTCCAGACCCCGCCACCCCCCCCCCCCCCGCCCCGCCTTAGTTATTTGAACCGGACCCAGCGAACAAGCTCAATTAGCAAGCCAAGGATTATGGACAAAGAACAATATAGTTGAGGGCTGTCGCAAAGCAGATGGAAATACTACCAAAATCATATGTTTGCCACGATTAGTTTATGCATACATATGATAAACTTCATTGGTGGTTATAGCAATACACTACATACGATAAGTTCATTACATAAGCACTCCTAGTTATAAAGAAAAGTGCATAGACTTATTTATCCTTCTTCACCCTAGAATGGAGCCTCCTCAATGAAAATCTCGTTTACGACCTCACCATCACCATCGTCAGTGATGTCAATAACGCCATCGTCAGCGATGTCCACAACACCGTCGTCAGCGATGTCAATAACGCCATCGTCAGCGATGTCAACAACACCGTCGTCAGCGATGTCAATAACGCCATCGTCAGCGATGTCAACAACGTCTGCACCACCACCAACCTAGTCAAATATATATGAAGGGAAACAGTTAATTTGGGGTTAATTTATCTTCCAAAACGTTCGAGATTATGCAGAACGATACACATACCTCAGTAGATATTCTTTCAACAAATGCTCGCAAAGCCTATCACATAATAAATCAGTCAGATAGACCTACAAACAACAGCAATCGAGCACAATAAAAAGCTCCAATGCAATCAAGAGCATAACAGATCATACCCCTGAATTTGCCAAGACAGGATCCGTTGCCGCGAACTGCCTCATCAGTAACAGTGAGGTCTGGTTCTTGAAGTCATCCTCCGAGGGCCTAGGCCTGAATTTGCTGCAGAAGAACAAGTGAAATCTGTAAGACCACCACCATCTACCAAAAGAACAAGAACAGACAAACGCCGCAGAACAGAGCGGTGGCATTGCTGAACAAGTACCGAAAAGCTTGGCGAAGGTGGATCCACAAGGCTGTCTCCGGTGCATCAGGGTTGTTCCTCCTGAAGAAATGCAGCAGCTGCGCCGTCATCAGCAAAGTCCTGGCCGCGGTCTGCTCGTAGCACCTCACGGGCCTCGCGAGGCGCAGCCAGCCTCCTCCGGCGTACGCCGCCTGCGAGAGCACGAAGAACTCGGGCTGCTCGCCATCGAGCTCCAGCCTCCAGGCCACCACTGGCGTCAACACGCGGACGCCCCCGTCGGTGCACCCCTTGAGGTACAGCGGCGCCCTGTATCGTCCGAGAACATCGGCAGCGGCGGCGTCCCCGAGCCGGAGCCGCGGCAGGGTAGAGAAGCACACGGGCACATCGTCGTCGTCCGGTGCACGGGAGCAGCAGTACTCGCCCACCGCGTAGATCTGGACCTCGGCGTCTTCGTCGTCCGACATCACCGTTTCCTGCCAGCCACTGCTTGCTTGGTGAGACGAGAGGCAGAGGGAAAGAAAGAGAAGAAATTTCGGGCTCGGCTTGGGGACAAAACCCCAATCCACCCAAATGACAAATGCGTGACAGCGAGCGGGAGAGCGAGGGTTCTTCCGTCTTACCGAAGGTTGGGAGAGCGAGGAGTTCGGCGAGAGTGGTTTCGACGGCGCGGGCGGCGGCCGTGCGCACTGCGGAGGCACACGGGGTGTCGCTGGAAAACGGAGAAGGGGAAGAGGAGAGAGAGAGAGAGGCAGAGGCTAGCGGCTGGGAGGAACGGCGTGCTCTGCTCTGCTCACGGGGACTCTCCGTCCTAGTGCATTGAAGTAGGGGAGTGCCACCACTCGTTGGCCACGCGGCCGACGGCGAGGCATTCCCGGTGTGGCCGCGGGGTGGCGGCGGCCACGCGGCGAGCGCGCGCTTGACGCCTTGACGACCTCGGTTAGTTCAGCCCCACGAGGCCACGACTTCGATGTTGGCTGCCGGAGTGCCGGGCCGGTATTGGGCCGGACCGGGTCGGCACCCTATAAAACATATAATATTTTTTGTAGTTTTACTGTTTCTAAAAAAAATCATTGTTTTACTATTTATGTTAAAATAAAGTAGAAAAAAAAAGTTTTTCCTATCCCTCACAGAAGAAATAAGAAATTAGATTTTTTTTGGTCGTTGACTGTTTTCATCTCAAATTATCATTCACACAAGAAATCATTCTTTATTTTTTTCTCCTATAAGATAAATCGGATTAAGTACACAGATGATGTATCTGACACATATTTCAAGTCAATTTTGTTAGGTCATGCGAAGAAAACAAATTATTTTATGTTTTTACTCCTTAATCATGATACACTATACATATGAAATATTTGGCACATATTCAAGTAAAATTGGTAAACACACTCAAAGCAAGATCGTGTTCTCAAATGTAAATTCATGCAAACATCTAAGTTCAGACTTGATCATATGAAAAATACAATATTAAGGGGCAACAAAATGTAAGTCAAAAAAGTGAACTTGCCTTTGTCGTGCTAAAAGAATTGCAAAAAAGAAAAAAATATATAAGACAGCACACACCTAGAGTTGTACAAAAGACTTAGAAGCTACATAGACAGGGGTCACCCCTACTGGTGCTGTGCTGCTATTCACCCTAACTAACTCCATTCCTGCAAGGAACCACCCAATTGTAAGGACATATTCGCTTCAGCTTATCAATCACTGTAACGGTCTTTTTTCTCTGAAACAAATCAATCTTTCAGCTTATCAACCGACTTATAAGTTCTGTTGAACAAGCTATAAACCAAGCTATCAACCATTAGAACAGTCTTATTAAGCTGGTTGTCCGTGAAAGTACCATGCTCGTTTGTTTTACTATGTGCCATGCTCGCTTGTTTTACTATGCATGGATTAATCATCATAGCCATGTAACATCACATAGCGCACATGATTCATTAAGTATGATAGAGGAGCTATTTTGGTCCATAAACAATCGCTCAAGGGTTGGTTTTATTTTTGAACTTTTAAAATGGTCGTTTGAATTCTTAAACTTTAATTTTTTACCTTAATTCATTTTATCCTAAAACTATTGAAGTGTTCATTTCAGTCCTCAAACTTTACATTCTAAGTTCAATTTCACTCATAAGCTATCAAAATGCATTTCAAAACTCAAACTTTTATTATCAACTCAACTTCGTCCTTTATCCTACATGGACTGGAAAGCTACACTGTTTGGTCCTGGTTACCTCTAACTCCACCAACGATTGGTGATAGAAAAATAATAGGAGTCTAAAATCTCTTTTTAGCAACCATTAATAATTCAAATTTGTAGTTTTAATGTTCCCTTGTAATGGTCCCTTTTATATATAACCTATACTATAATGATTTCATGGGAGTAATTACGCCTGCTTTCTGACGCATTTAGTACCTTCATGGATTAATTAAAACAGCAGATCTACATTTTTTTCCCCCTCTAGTGTTAGGCTCAAGTAATAACGAACTGCAGATGATATATAATTTTTTTTTCCCATAGGCTAAAATAATTGATATCCACAAATATTTTGATATATATTTATATTCATTTTAGAATATGAATCTAAAAATTACATACATTTGATATTTATTTTTCATATTTACCTTTTGCAATATTCTAACCAATTTTATTTAGTTCAACTATTATATCTATTACTTCCTCCATCCTAAATTATAAGTCAATTCAAAAATCTTGGAGAGTCCGTTTTTTAAGTTTGACTAAATTTATATAATAAAATAATAATATTTATGATATCAAGTAAGTATCATTAGATTCTTCATTAGTTATATTTTTATTGTATATCTATTTAATGTCATAGTTCTTTGCGTTTCTTTATATAATTTTAGTTAAACTTAAAAAATTTAACTCTTCAAGATTTTTGAATGACTTATAATTTAGAATGGAGGGAGTATAAATTTGACTTTCATTTTAATTTAGAATGGAGGGAGTATAAATTTGACTTTCATTTTAGTTATTTCCTCTATGTGCGATATTAATGGATAGGTTTTGCCACTAGCTAAAAGCATATGTACGAGTAGTTTACACCGCAGGTAAGAGGCCTCTGTACATCATCAATGGGGCTGAATATCGAGTGCCTCAACATGGAGGAACTGGCACTGGGATGATCCTGATCCTAGTAGCAACAGTTTGTGATTCGAACATACTGGGAGCAGAGGTAGTAACAGTATGTGATTCGAACCATAGAGCACAGGCTCGATTCTGGAGAACAGTGTCTTCCCATTGTCAGTCACCGGACAAGAAAAGGATGCAAGGATTCAATTCCCGAGCCCCCAAAATCGTCAAACAATCTCAATTAGAAAGGCAAGGATTATGGACAAACAGTAACAGAGTTGAGGGCGGAAATACTACCAATCATAGTTTGCCAGGATTAGTTCACGCATACATATGATAAACTTCATCGGTGGTACATAGCAACATCATTACAATACGATAAGTTCATCACAGGAATCACAGTTATAAAGAAATGCACATAGAGTTATTTATCCTTGTTCACCCGAGAACGGAGCATCCTCAACCTATGACCTCACCGTCGCCAGCGAAGTAAACAATTTCTGCACCCCCACCAACCTAGTCAAAATAATATCTTCCATAACGCTCAACATTGTGCAGAAGCACAAACATACCTCAGCAGATATTCTTTCAACAAATGCTCGGAAAGCCTATCAGGTATTAACCATAGCAAAATCAGTCAAACTGACATACAAATAACAGCAAACAAGCACAATAAAAAGTTGTTCCAACCAAAAGCGGAACAGATCATACCCCTGAATTTGCCAAGACAGGATCCATTGACGCGAACTGCCTCATCAGTGACAGTGAGGCCTGGTTCTTGAAGTCATCCTGTGAGGGCCTAGGCCAAACGTTGCTGCAGAGGAACAAGTGAAATATGCAAGACTCTCAGGGTTCATTCATCATTTACCAAAAAGAGGAAACAAACACGACAGAAGCGACCAGGGATTCGCTGAAGTACCCAAAAGCTTGGTGAAGGTGGATCCACAATGCTGTCTCAGGCCCATCAGGATTCCTCCTGAGGAAATGCAGCGCCTGTGCCATCATGAGCACAGTCCTGGCCGTGCGCTCGTAGAACTTCCCAGGCTTCGCAAGGCGCAGCCAGCTGCCTACACCATCTGCTGGCGGGAGCACCAAGAACTGGGGTTGTTCGCCATCGAGCTCCAGCCTCCAGGCCACGACCTCCTTGTGCAGCCTGAAGGCCCCATCGGTGTGCCCCGACAGGTACAGCACCCTGTTGCCTTCGGGAACATTGGCGGTTGCGGTGGCGGTGGCACTGAACCGGAGCGGCAGGGTGGAGAAGCACACGAGCTGGTTGTTGTTATTGGAGCCGTGGAAGAAGTACTCGTCAACAATGTGTGAACCACCAACCTAGTCAAAATTATATTAAGACAAACAATCAATGTGTGGTTAATTTCTCTTCCAAAGCGTTCGAGATTATGCAGAATCATACATATACCTTACTAGACATTCGTTCAAGAAATGCTCGCAAAGCCTATCAGATAATAACCATAGCAAAACCACTCAAATAATCATCATAGCAGGTCAGATTGACTTACAAATAACAGAAATCAAGCACAATAAAAAGGCTGTTCCAATCACTTTAGTTAATCATAGAGATAGGAGAAGGACGAAAGGCCCTGTAGCTGGCACATCATGTGCATATCAATCCATTTACATGTCATGATAATATAAGATTATAAACATCAACAAACAAGCATCGAATTAATGGCAATACAAACCCAAGTTATCAAATAACGACTCTAAGGGTGATAATTGTAGCTAAAAGATAGTAGAGCTCAGAAACTGCCAGAGAATCATGGTTACAATCTTGGAGCAATAGTATGTTGTTTGTTTGCAAATTAAGGACAATTTTGACGTAACCCAGCTCAAGACATAAAACAAGTCTTGAATGTTGCTAAGCAAGAACTGAGCCTAGCACAGTCGGGAGGTGTGGGTGCACCTAAGTTTAAGTTCTCTTCGCCTCAACTTGGATGTCAAATTTTCTAATTTATTTGTGATGTAGTTAATCCCTCACAACTGTGTGTGTGTGTGTGTGTATATATATACACACTAAGAAACATGATTGAGAATTCTGATAACAAGAGCGGAACAGATTATACCTTGGAAATTGCCAAGACAGGATCCATTGCCGCGAACTGCCTCATCAGTGACAGTGAGGTCTTTTTCCTGAAGTCATCCTCTGAGAGCCTAGGCCAAAACATGCTGCAGAAAAAACAAGTTCAATCCGTAAGCCTCAGGGTTCACCATCTGCCGAAAGAAGAAATTAACCAACGCGACGGAGCAGGGAATCGCTGAGGTACCCAAAAGCTTGGCGAAGGTGGATCCACAAGGCTGTCTCCAGCCCATCCGGATTCCTCCTGAGGAAATGCAGCACCTGCGCCGTCATCAGCACGGTCCTGGCCGCCGTGCGCTCGTAGAGCTTCCTGGCCTTGGCGAGGCGCAGCCATCCTCCGCCGTCTGCTGCCCGCGCGAGCACGAAGAACTCGGGCTGTTCGCCGTCGAGCTCCAGCCTCCAGGCCACCACCCTCTTGGACACCCTGAGCCCCCCGTCGGCGGCTAATCCTCGCAGAAACAGCAACTTGTTGCCGTCGGGAACGGCGGCGGTGGCGGCCCCGAACCGCAGCGGCAGCGTGGAGAAGCAGACGGGCTCCTTCTTGGAGGACAGGAAGTAGTACTCGTCCACCGCGTGGATCTGGACCTCGGCGTCTTCCTCGTGCGACACCGCCGCCGCTGCTGCTGTCAATGCTGCCATGTTCTGTTCCGGCGGCCTCTGGTCAGCGTCCCCCAAGTTTCTCGGCGGATCACTTGCCGCACAATGCAACGAGAAATCCGCGATGAACTGGTGATTGAGAGAAAGAAAAAGGGATGAAATTTCGGGATAAAACCCCAATGCCCCCACAAACCCGTGACAGTGAGGGTTCTTCCGTCTTGCCGAGAGAAGGGAATCGATCCCCTGGTCTCCGCCGCACGGCCACCAGGCAACAGGTTGGAGTGCGAGGAGGGCGGCGAGAGTTGGTGGCTGGAGGCAGCTTTGACGGCGCGCGCGCGGGGCGGCGGGCGTGTGCACGGGCGCGGAGGCGCTGGAGAAAGAAGGGGCACCGCTCCCCATAGAGGAGAGGCAGAAGCGGAGGCCTGAGAGGGATGGCGTGCTCTGCTCAGGGCCCGTCGGACGTCTCCTCTAGTCCCAGGGCGTTGCAGAAGAGTGCCGGTGCTCGTCGGCGAGGCATCGAGGCATTCCTGGTGGGGCCGACGGGAGACGGTCGCCACGCGGCGACGCGAACGACGCGTGGGCGGCGCGCGCGCTTGACGACCTCCACCAGGCCGCGGCCAGAACCCGACGACGCTTCGGTGTTGGCTACCGGGCCAGTTTTGGGCCGGACCGGGACTGCACCCTTAAGCAGACAATATTATTTTCAGCACTTTATAAGATTATATTATTATTATTATTAAGATATAGACTAATATAAAAAGTTTCCTTAGCCCTCACAAAAGAAAGAAGAAATTAGTTTTTTAGTTATAATAACTGTTTTCAGATGAAATTATCATTCGCCAGAAGAGAACTAATTCTTTATTTGAGTTTTGCTCGGGTAGACCTCTTTTAAAAAGCTGCACAGATCTTAAAGCCTCAGGTAATTAATTATAATTAATTTTATGTTTGGATCTGATCTGGACAGGCCCGCCGTACCCATGTCCAACATCCCCGCCAGCCCACAGATTTTACTCTCCGTTCTCTGTATGTCTCGAGCTCCTGTCATTTCTTGTCGAGAGGACAGGGAGGTCGGGGGCGGCACCACCGCACCAGCCTACTCTACTGCCGAGAGGGCAGACGGAGGCGGCCCCAGCCGGTGCATTCCCCGCGCCACATCCCTGCCGGCCTGCCCTTGACGGCGGCGACTCCCACCCCCGCCGCATCCACGCCGTGGCACCGGACCACCGGTCGGAGACGGCAGCGAAAGGGGGATGGCTACGGCAGCGACAGACGGGTTGTCACGGTGACGGCGGTGGCTCGGCAGGGCTACGCACCGATGTGCTAAATTCAGAGCGCCAATAATTGAAGCAGTATTAAAATTCATTCATCCCTACTGTTATTGACGTACTTTAGTTGATCAACAGATCAAGTAACTTGAAACGAGCTTGAATTACAACTTAGAAGTTCTGATTTCAGCTAGCCAAAATTGTAGCTTCCTAGGCGTATGACTATGAACTCATTTCAGCTAGCCAGCTTGTCAGTGCACCAATTCCACATTCCATTCCGAACGGATCAAAGAGAACGTTGTAGTACTGGGGGGCACGGCAAGACCGGACTCTGTTATTTTTTTCTTTTTCGAAAAAGAACGACCTCTAGCTCTAGCAGCCGCGTCGCACAGAAGGCCAATGGCGCTATGGAAGTATAGCGGTGGACGACGACGGCCAATGACTTCGGTCGCTGCGGAAGACGGCCCCGGCGGCGCGGCAGTCGGTGTAGAGCGGGGCGTGGGACGGTGGGAGGAGCAGACCCTGTTGGTGTCGTGCATGAGGCGGTCGCCACAAGCATGCAAAAGCCCGGCGGCATCAGCGTGGCGGCGCCCGCTGTCGCCTGCCCGAGTTCGCGACGAGGAGAATGAAGGAAGACGCGTTGATGGGATATCCAGAAATCGGGCGAAGTGAATTGGGCCTCGATGGATAAGGGCTGGGCTTCCTTCGGGCATGGATAGGGTAGGCTCTGGTCCAGATCCAAAATGAAATTAATAATTATAATTAATTACTTTAGAGCTTTAAGATTCGTGTAATTTATTTTAAGAGGACCACTGGAGCAAAACTCTATTTGAGTTTTATGTACTCCTAAGTCCTGATATAGTAATACAGATGAATATTTGACACATATAAAATTGTTAAACATAACTAGACGTTTTTTTAAAATAAATCAATCTCTGCACACTCGAGGTAAGGTCATGGCCACGGCCGAAAATAAAAATCCATGCAAAAATCTAAGTTCAAACTTGATCACTATATAAAAGGGATAATGTAAAATAAGACAAAAAAGAAAGAAAACTTGCTTTATCATGCTATTGCAGCGGCTACATTCTTTTTACATTTATCATAAGTTGATCAATAAAAAATTGTAAAAGAATTTGCTCCTCTTTTGCTCCTTACTGTTCCCCTTCCTGAAGCACTAGCACTTTATATGGAAAAAAAAGAGAAGAATTATGTTAGTAAAGTTAAAAAATATGTAGTAAAGAGAAGCAATAATCGTTTGTTTGTATCATTGTTGGTCTTTGCCTCCCCTTTCCTCTTCCTCTTCCTCTTCCCCTTCCCCTTCCTCTTCCTCTTCCACCTGCAGTACCACTTGCACTTGCGTTGGCACCAACACTTGCACTTGCACTTAATGTTGGAAAGAATGTTAGTACAACTAAATATGAACAATTTGGATATATTCCTTTTGTTACCTAACAACAGCCTTGCTGCGCCTCCACTGCAGTCGCGTACCTCTGCCGTGCGCCGCTCGCACCCTCCTTGGCTGCACGTCCCTCAGCCGCCCCTGTCGTGCACCCCTAAGCCCTCCCTATCCGCGCGAGCCTACCATCTAGCTTGCGCCCCTACCATGCATCCGCTCACACGCCAGCCACACGCCACCGAATGGTGCAAGCGGGCGGAGGGAGGAGGAGGGCGAGGCCTAGACGTGCTGCCGGGAGTTCTTCCCTAGGAGCCAAACCGTAGCGGCGGATGAAGTAGCACCGCTCGCAACTTCTGCGAGCACCGGAGGATGACCGAGAGAAAGAAATGGACACATAGTTGCCAGTGTCTTTTCGCATAGGTGCCTTTTCCTCTTTGTTTTGCCATTTAATTCATCAATTTCAGACGGTGTTACAAAGTAAGTAGAGGTAGACGGAAGCTTCAGTTAAAAAAACGAGGGTAAATCACAAAGTTAAAAAAAGAGGTAGCAAAATCACCATTGGCTTATGATGTAGGGGTAGAAACACTAAAACCCCGAAAAACTATGAATCCCAGAAAAACTAGATTGGAATTCTGATTTATTCATATATTTCTACAAAATAATCACATCCTAGGGTCTTAGGAAATTATGGATCTAAGAAAATAAATTGAAAATTATGATATTGCAAAAATAATCTGCAAACTTGCAAAGCATCTACAACAATCTACACAGATAATCTACAAATTAATTGACTAGTTTTAAGTTGGTGTTTTAATTTACAGGACAGACCAATTCGCAATCAAGATCCCCAGCCCCTAGTTGATCTTTGAATTTAAGGTCCCCCAAATTCGTCAAACAAGCTCAACTAGAAAGCCAAGGATTATGGACAAACAACAATAATCTGTGCCTACTTGGATCATTTGCAAATAATCTGCCCCTACTTTGATCATTTGCTAGGAATCTATTTTTTTTATTGGAAAGGGCGTTGTGAAGATTTTTGCCAACTCTTCTTTGCCACGGTCATCGATCGGAATCCTATTCCACGAGCCGCCGGTTTTCTGTTAGTTCTCGCTCTACTGGATTGTAGGACTGCAAGCATCGCTGCGTGGTCGCTTCACATCATCAGCAAGCGCCACATGGGTGGTGTGGTGGGGAAAACTGTATACTCCCTCCGTCTCAAAGATCACATAAATCTTATTTTCCAAGGAGTCAAAGATTCTTAATTTTAACCAAATATAGTTTAAAAATATTAATATTTATAATGCGTAATAAGTATCGTTAGATTCATTATGTAATATATATTTGTGATAAATTTTATTAGGCATCTAAATGTAGATAATATCTTCTATAAATTTACTTAAAATTAAAGATCCTTTAATTTTTTTGGAAAACGAGATTTACATGCTTTTTGAGATGGAGAGAGTACCATTCTACATTTGCTAGAAAAAACAACTCAAGCGCTCGTAAGTGACGTTAGAATTGGATCTTTTGTTGGTCCAAGTGTATGCGGGACCATTATAGCCGAGATCGAAGAGACACAATTTTTAACCAAGCAATAGAAAATTAGAAATTCGCCTAGCATGAGCTCGCTTAAGAGCATCTCCAACAGTTCCCAATCCCAGATTGTCGTCTTTATTTTTTTTTAGACAAAAGCAGAAAAAACCTTCTCCAACGGTTCTCCATTCCAGGTTGCCATTTATCCCAAGTTGGGAAAAAGAGCTTCCGTGCACGCATATATGCGCGCTCAACTCAGCGCGTGCATCCATCCGTATTACAAGAGGTGGAAGGGTTAAACATAATTTTGTTTCAGCCTAAAGGTTCCCGATGTAAGTTTTTAAGAGGTGGAAGGACATAAACATAATTTTATTTCTGTCTCAAGATTCCTAATGTAAGTTTGATCTAGTTTTGGCAAGTGAATTATGCCAAACTATTTGAGAGAGACTCTTTTTTCACTTACCATATAATTTAGAGAGTTGTCAAATCATAAGATTTGTCAAGTGATTTTTTAAACTCTTGAAGATGCTCTAAGAGCATCTCCAAGAGTTTGGTAAAAGCACTTGCTATCATTATTTTTTTTGGCAAAACTAGAAAATTCACTCTCCAATAGTTTGGCAAATAACTTGGTATATTTTGACAAGTAAATTTTGGTAAACTCTTGGAGATTCAACTTTTCGTTTAATTCATCACATTGCTCAGAGCCCATACATAGAATAGGCAAGCTTCAATATTTTACAACAAAAAGAGCTTGCACAGCCGACCATACCATAGAGCAGTTTTTCTGGTGTTGAGGATCGCCATACGCAAACACGTACACTAAGCCGTTACTTTCATCATGGCTTGCTTAATTACAGACAAAGCAAGGATAAAAGTTGGGACTGGAGCTACCTACACTACTGATGTCGTCTACATCACACTGGTCCAGAGTATCCATTGGCCTCCAGATATATAGGCCTTGCGCTGCATCATGTATATATTGAATCGATTAGTAAAAGCTGATTAATTTAGTCATCTTTGAGTTTCTAGTTTCAGAAACCAAGGTTACCTGACATTTAGTGGAGAGTCGACGCCTGCCGACGTTCGCCCCTGAACCCCGGCAGTTCCACGCAAGAAGGCTCATGGCGCTGAAGCCTGTTGAAGGTGGTGTTGAGCAGGCTCACCGTGATGGCCAGCAGCCGGTGACCGAAATCCGGTGGGATTGGGACCTTGAGTCGCATGAAGAAGCCTGCCTCGGAGTCCATGGTGCGGAGGGCGTAGAAAATGATGCCGACCCAGGTTCCTGACTGCAAGATTGGCAGAACGATGCCCTCCCCGATCTTGTGGATACCCCCGCCAATGGTCGTCGGTCCCTGGAAGAAGCGGTGAAGAACCTCGTACTGTGGATCCAGGCCACTAGCGTCCGGTGCCACACCGTCGGACGCGTCCGATGCGTGTGTGCAAGGTTTGGAACCTCTCTGGCCAGCGTCCGGCGAGAGGCGTCTGATGCGCGAAGTTTGTGAGGACGTTTCAGTGCATCGGACACGTTCGATGCTAGGTATCTGAGCGTCCGGTGCCACTTCAGAAGCGCGCGTAACGGTCGAATTTGAACGTGGACACGTGGCGACGTTTTGGAGCTCGGGAAGGGGCATCTGATGCGTCCGATGCTTAGGCGTCTGAGCGTCCGACGCCCCCGACTCAGCCCCACTTAGAACATAATGGTTCACTTGGTTGAGTGACGGCTATATAAACTAGTTGGCTGGCTTGGGGTATCCTTCTTGCACATTTTAATCATTCTTGAGCACCCTAGAGTTGAGCCAACCACCTTCCTCTCATCTTGCTTGATTACTTGCATCCAAAGAGAGATTGGGATAGCTTCTAGTGCATTGCTTGTGAGTTCTTGCATATAGTAGCACTAGTGATCTTTCTTGCTGCGATTGAACTTATTACTCTTAGTGGTTGCCACCACCTAAACGGTTGGAGCAGCGAGGCCGGAGTTGAGCAAGCTTGGAGATTGTTGTTGGCCACTCTGGAGGTGTTGTGAAGGGTTATTAATCTTATCCTCACGGGAGATCGCAAAAAGTACTCTAGTGAAATGCTCGTGACTTGTGTTGTCCTCATCTTATGGTGATTCTTGCGGTGCCCATTGAAGGTTTGGTGTGATGCCAATTAACCGCTGAATCCCAAGTGAGTGTGTCGTCACAACGAGGAGTAGCGCGTTGGCAAGCACGTGAACCTCGGTAAAAAATCCGGTGTTCATTTGGGATTGATACATCGAGATAATATTTGGATTTCTACGACATTCCGAAGGCATGGTTTACATCCTTTGGTTCCCTCCTTATGGTTTACTCTTGTGTACTAGTGCAGTTTGTAGTGTGTTAGGTTGCTTGTGTGTTGCCTAGTGTATTAGGATTGTTAGAATTAGCTATGTTGGCTTGCAACCCCTTTAGACTAGCGCAACACTTGCCTTGCCATTTAATTTATTAATCGGTTTGTTTAGTGCTTTGTAGAAATTTTTATTAGGCTATTCACCCCCTCTAGCCATTTAGAACCTTTCACCGCCCCGCCCGGCGAGACGAGCGAGTGCGCGTGTGGGTCTCCCTTTTCCCTCTTACTAGTTTCAAACAAGTGGAGGTAGCTTAACTATTTAAGTTAGCTTCACTCCTCTTGAACTAGCAATATGAGACTAAAGTCCCCCACCATACCATGCATGTGTGAGTGGGTCTTTAGAATTTATTTGGAATTATTATTTTGGCCAAGCCCAAATCTTCTAACAAAAAATACTGTTTAAATGGCCGATAAGCCCGGCTGATAAGATAAGCGAATAGGGTCAATTGAAAGATTTTTCCAAAGAGTTTGGGATTTGGCCAATAAAATTATTGCTTGATAGATCTAGCGCTCCTAGACCTGGAGGTTTTCCTGGAGAAGCTGGAATGTGACCCTCGAAATAGTTATCAGCCAAGTATAGACCCGTCAGCTTAGGTAGAGCGTCGCCAATGTCAGATGGTAATGTGCAGCCTAAAGAATTAGATATCAAGGACCGTCCTTGAAGAGAAGATGCATTGGATAGAGCATGTGGGAATCTACCTGATAGATTATTTAGGCTTAGGTCCAACTCTACTACGTTTGGCATTTGCCAAACCTCAGGGATTCCTCCTGACAGGTTATTCTGGTGCAAATACGAGGCCACTAGGTTTGGGATTTGCATAACCTCGTGGGGTATTCTTCCACTGGGTAGATTTTGCGAAAAACCGATTGCTTGTAAATTGTTGTTGTTTCTGAGGGCTGTTGGGATGCTCCCAGTAAGATAATTACTGTCAAGGACTTCTGGACTTCTAACAAAACCTATTCTAGGAGGAATAATACCTGTGAGGTTGTTTTCAGAGAGATCAAGATAGACTAGATTGGAACAGTTTGTGAGTGCCTCAGGCAAATGGTTGCTTCCTAGATCAAGGATCGTGAGATGTTGGAGCTTGTGAAGAGGAGGTATTGTGCCATGGAAGCTGTTATAGGATAGATCAAGCGTACCGAGGAATGTCAGGTTTCCAGGAGAGGGAGAGATGTAGCCAGATAGGTTTCGCCCGGTAAGGTTGAGGTCCACGACGTGATATGCATGGTGGAGCGAAGCTGCAGCTCACACCATGCCACCGGCAGAAGTGGGTGTCCGGTTTCCTGTTGTTCAGGCCTCCTTTTGTATCAGTGATGCCCTCCCTGAACTTAAGCAGTTCCTCAAAATCTTCGTTGTTGTGTCATGAACAATCGAGCAGTGAATGTTGCGCACTTGGTAACAACGGTAGTGCTATAAGCATAGTGAGCTTCGGCGGCTGCTGGCTAAGATGCCCCATTATTAGGCACTTGAACTTCACCTGCAAAAATGTAGTATATGAGCTTCACGACATATTTGCTCCCTCCATTCAAATAAGAATGCAATTATAGGATTAGGAGTTAGGATGCCATTTTTTTTTAAAGTTTGGCAACCAAGATTATAGAAAATAATATCAACATTTATTCCTTCAAATGATTTAATATAAGCATATACTCCCTCTATATAGCTTTTACATGTCGTTTAGGACATGATTGTGATTAATTAGAGTTTTTTCCCGTCTTGCCGGTGAATATTATATGAGAAACAAACATGGTTCAATGGCTAATGCAGTGAGGTTAACGCCGGTTCGATTTTGTATGGCAACCACCTTTTTTTTTGATTTTGCATGGATTGGCGATTTTGTATGGCACTGTGCGGGGGTGCCACTAGTGCAGAAATGCTTTGTATCTTGGCGGTTCATTAGCGTATTTTTTTCAGCGTTTTTCCCAACCGCCCGGTGGGAGACGCCAGATGAAAATGAGCTATTTCCACTAGCGGTTGGTTGAGAACCGCCAGTAGAAATCGATTTCTGTAGAAATCGCTGCCCGTAAAAAACACCTAAAAATTGCAAAAAATATTTTTAAAAAGGCAAAAATATTTTTCGAACCGGGGGAGGCACCCACCCGCCTGTCTCCGTCGAAGGCGCAAATCGCGCATTTTTTTCGCAAGAAATCGCTTCGCTACGCGGTTGACAACTTTTTCATTTGAAGTCATCTTTCTATAGAAAACTACGATCAAAATTTTAAAATTTGAAATTTAAATTTTGTAAATGACCTCGGATGGAGAAACACTCTTAATGGAAGTTGTAGATCTCGAGAAGTTATGAAACTTCGTAGTTCACCACTTTTTCATTTGAAATCGTTTAGACCCTCAAATATTCAATTTACTATCGGGTTTGTATAATATGTGGGGAACAAAAAAGAGATATAGTCACAAGTGAGTGTGTGGTGCAGTGGTAAGGGAGGGTACGCGCGAGAGGGAAGTCGCGGGTTCGAATCCCACCGGCCGCGTAGAGCGCGATTTTACGTGAAAAAATGCGTGACTTGCGACTTCGACGGAGACGGGCGGGCGGGCGGGTGCCTCCTCCTCCGTTCGAAAAATATTTTTGCCTTTTTAAAAATATTTTTTGCAATTTTTGGTGTTTTACGGGCAGCGATTTCTACAGGCGGTTCCTTAAGAGAACCGCTGTAGAAATCATTTCCACCGGCGGTTCTCAACCAACCGCCCGGTGGAAATCGGCCATTTTCATCGGCCTCTCCCACTGGCGCTTGAGAAAAACGCCAGGTGAAAATAGGTTGTCAACCGCCACTAAAAACGTTTTTGTGTACTAGTGGATTTCTTAAGAAACCGCCAAGTAGAAATCGACTATTTCTACTTTGGCGGTTTCTTAAGAAACCGCAAGTAGAAATCGATTTCTACCGGGCGGTTTCTTAAGAAAAACCACCGGTAAGTAGTATTTCTACAGGCGGTTCCTTAAGAGAACCGCCTGTGTAGAAATATGGTCGATTTCTACAGGCTGTTCTAAAGGAAAACCACCAGTAGAAATAAAACGCTAGTGTCAAGAGAAATCATTTGTGTACTAGTGTGCCGGCTGTTTGTTTGCATGCTGCGATTTTCTTGCATGTGCGCGTTGCTGCTCTTTTATTTGCCACCGGCGCTCGGGTTTTGTTGTTTTTTCGCGTTTGCGAGCGACGAGCGAGCGGCCACGGCGGCAGCGTTGATGGCGGCCCGGCGCTCGGCGAGCGGCGAGCAGCCAGACGCGAGCGCAAGCAGCTAGTTTGGAAGGCGAGAGGATGAGCGTGGACGACGCATGAGAGACGAGCGGGCGCGGCTATGGGAGCGAGTCGAGGCGCATGCGGGCGCCGGCCGATGGGAATCGAGGCGCACGCGGACGTAGCATGGAGTAACTGCATCTGTGCGGCAATCGATGGGAAGGGCAAGGACGTCCAAATTAGCGGCTGCGGCTCCAAACGACATCTATTAGCGCGACGGAAGAGAGGGGCCTGGACGACATATAAAACGTATACGGAGGGAGTATTTCACAATTAATTTAATACCACTTACCATGACAAAGAAATAGCAAGGACATAGAGAAAAAGGGTACATCTGCTCTGCTGGCACACCCTATTTGCTTGAAGGCTGAAACGGCTAGAACAGCTGAATTTTTATAAGAGAAAAATACTGTTGGCTGGTTGCTGATAAATCCAAACGAATTGTGATGTTTGAGTTGAATGCCCACTTCCCAGCTTTTTATAAAAGCAGTTTTACAGCACCATTACAATCACACTCTTCCAATATGACGACCTTATCTTAGCTTGGCACCTTGAAAAAAAAAAAAAGAAAAAAAACTTGGCAGCTGTCGCAATGAAGACTCCTAGGTCAGTCAACTTCTAGAGCTAATAGTACCGACTTTTTAGGGGGTGTTTGGATTCCCCTAGCAAATTTTTTGTCCCGTCCCATCGAATCTAGTCACACATATATGGAGTAATAAATGTAGTCTAAAAAAATAATTAATTACACAGATTGCGATAACTTTGCGAGACGAATCTTTTAAACCTAATTAGTCTATGATTTGATAATGTGGTGCTACAGTAAACATTCGCTAATGACGGATTAATTATACTTAAAAAATTTGTCTCATCGTTTCTGACGAATTCTGTAATTTGTTTTTTTTATTAGTATTTGAATCCCCCTTCCGACATCCCTCCGACATTCGATGTGACACAGGCAAAACTTTTTCCACACCATCCAAACGCGCCCTTAGTTTCGTCCTTCTTGCCCGTACCCCACAGAAATTATGGAGGTTGACTGACTGACTCTGGAGTCTTCGGTCGGTACGAACCAGCACGCAGCGGTGCCTTCCATTTTGAAGGACTTTGAGCGTTGAGCCGACAACAACCTCAGCGTCGCAATTCAAAAAAAAAAGGAGTTTAAATCCTGAGACGAAATGTTTTAGAATGTCACGTCTTATATTATATAGGATATCAGAAGATGTGTTCTGACACTAATAAAAAATAATTATATAACTCACGAGAAAACTGTGAGACAATTTTTTAAGCATAATTAATCACAGCACATGTTTACTGCAGTAACATATTGTCAAATCATAGACTAATTAGGTTTAAAAGATTTATCTCGTAAAGTTATCGTAATCTGTTCAATTAGTTATTTTTTATCTATATTTAATACTCCACCGAATATGATAGGTGAAAAGTTTTAGAAAAGAAATTAAACACCCCTTATTATTACTCCGAGAAAAATGTTCATTCGAAACTTCTTCAAAGAAGGTAGGAAGAAGCTCATGCGCGATTCATTTAAGTAGGAAAGAATTAAACCGATTTATGTGGAAAATTAGATCAACAAGTATGGACATATGGTTGAGATGTGCCCATGTGTGACGAGTATGTAAAGAGATGATCGAGCTTTGGTTTAGTGTTTAACACTAACCATGGAGTGAGTAGAGCGTGTGCAACATGTCTCTTGACATGTGATGTGTGCAAGTGTTGAGTGTTGAGATGGTTGGCAGCGATGGAGAAGGTCAAGTGAGTTCGTGCCGATGGACTAGGGGTGATGAAGGACACATACGGAGGGTTGGACTGAGGGACCGAGGTACTGGGGTGGACTGTGGACAGCTAACACTTGGCGACATCGACAAGCAATGTACACGAGGAAACGGAGTAAACGGTGATGACCGAGTCAAGACAGCAGTTACCAAGTCAAGTGAAGACGCGAGGATTTGATATCGCGGAAGCTGGATTATTACGGGCTATTTTTGGTCTTGAGGTATCCACTTCAAAAGAAACTTCTCTCAAACTACCTATAGGTGGAAGAGGGCGCGTTATCGATGTGAAATGGATCCAGAGGGACCCCTTTGACATAATGGTTCGTGTTCGTGTATATAGTTTCTTATGGGTGTGCAAGCCTTTTATCTTCGGTTTTAATTTGGATTATCAGCTATGTACCATCTGCGAGTGGGAAAGTCAGAATTTTTAGCCTAACTAGTAACAAGCTCTAGCTCTTTCAAATAAATCCTTAACAATAGCATCTTCAATTGGTACCCCTCTTTCTCTCTCTAACACACTGGTTCTTACCAAACCGAACTCAAACGCACACTGGTTCTTGCCAAACTGGCAAATCGACGTCGCTAGCTCTCAAAGATTCTATGGAAAAGAAAGACAATGATCTCCGATTTAATTATTACTCCGTACTTGAACGTTGAAATGAACATGCTCTCAAGTTAGGCAGCTGAGCTGTAAAATAGTCCTATACTAGAATCGACGTGTTTCCCTACTGTTTTTTTATTTCCTTAGGAAAATTATCAATATCCTCATCCAAACAAGTCCTTAACAATAGCATCTCCAATTGCTACCTCCACTGGTACAGAAATCCTTTGTACAGACGGTGGTAGACCCATTTACACAAAGCGGTCAAGCCCACCGCCTTTACTGGGGTCAAGACTAATCGGCCTACAAAGAAGCGGTGGGATGTGAGCCGCCTGTGAAAATTCGATTTTCACAGGCGGTTCACTTAGTCGGCCGCCTGTGTAAATGTATATTTACACGGCGGCCGACTAAGTCACCCGCACCCGCCTGTGAAAATCATTGTCCGTAAAACACGAAAAAAATAGCAAAAAAATATTTTTAAAAAGTCGCGCATTTTTTCGCAGAAATCGCAAGCGCTACGTGGCCGTGGGGGTTCGAACCCGCGACCTCGGGTTCGCGCGTACCCCCTCTACCACTCCACCCACACATCACTTGTGTCTAGATACCATTTTTGTTCCCCACATATTATAGAAACCCGACAGAAAATTGAATATTTGAGGGTCTAAACGAATTCAAATGAAAAAATATTCAACTATAAAGTTTCATAACTTTTCTAGATCTACAACTTTTATTTAGAGTGTTTCTCCATCCGAGGTCATTTGTAAAATTTGGATTTCAAATTTGAGGAATTCAAATGCAATTTTGGGAGCCTATATGATTTCAAGAAAAATTTGTAAACTACAAACATTCATAACTTTTTGAGATCTACAACTTTCATTTTGATCAAAATTCCATCCCAGTCGTTTGAAAAATTCAAAATAATAAATTTAAAATTATTTATACAAAGGATGTCTTAGAGATCCGCCTATACAAATCGATTTGTACAAGCGGATGTTTTAGAGATCCGCCTGTACAAAATATATCGATTTGTGACGCACGTTGTCTAAGACATCCGCCTTTGTACAAATATCGATTTGTACAAAGGCTACAAATATATCGATTTGTACAAAGCGGATGTCTTAGAGATCCGCCTGCATAAATCGATTTGTACAGAACGTTCTCTTTCTGGGCCCACTGATTTCTTTATACACGCGTCAAGAAAAATTGGAGCCGCCCTGTAAAAAAAAACCGTAGTGTCGTCAAAAATGATTTTTCTACTAGTGCTCTCTTTCTCTCTCTTAACACACTGGTTCTTACCAAACCGAGCTCAAACGCACACTGGTTCTTACCAAACCGGCAAACCGACGTGGCTAGCTCTCAAAGATTCTATGGAAAAGAAAGAAAATGATCTCCGATTTAATTATTACTCCGTGCTTGAACGTTGCAATGAGCATGCTTTCGAGTTAGGCAGCTGAGGTGTAAAATAGTCCTACCCACTACTAGAATCGACATGTCTCCCTACGGTTTTTTATTTCCTTAGGAAAATTTTTAGTAGATAGTTTCTTTCCCTAGGGTCAGGCTCGTTTTCCTCGGAAGAAATTGAAGACGGAGTGGCCAGGTCCTAGCTTTCCCTAGAAAAACACACCAGATTCTACGGATATCATTGGGCGCGCTAAAAATAGACACCAAACGCGTACGTGCTCTCTTTGTGCACAGATGGGCCCACCTAAGCCTTACTTACTCCCTCCATATTCATATTAGTTGACGTTTTAGACAAGGACACGGTCTTCAAGATCTAACTTTATCTATTAGTTTTTATTAAAATATATAAGAAAAATTAAAAATAAAATTATTTTTATAAAAGTAGGCTTCAAGGTGAATCTATATATATAAGTTTTACCTTTTCAAACTAAATATTTTAAAAGTTATTGTTAGTTTATGTTCCCAATGTTTGGCCCCCAAACCTTGTTTAAAAAACGTCAACTAATATGGAGTATGGAGTAGTATCAATTTATCTTCCTCCCGTTTCCTCTTCCACACACTTCCTACTTGGATCCACTTCCGTGTTTCTTCCACACACACACATCTTTTCTCGCAATCTTTTTGACAACTCTTCCTTTATCCATGTCAGGAAGCACTTGAGCGGTTGATCTGATCAGCTGATGATAGGCTGGACAAAAAGAGATCAAGAAGCCAAAGCCAATAGTTGCCGCTACCCTCCTTAAAACGGAGGAGCCCAGGACTGGCACTGCAAACGGAACCAGATCGAACAACATAATGGCTGCAGCGCCAGGATCGTCGTCCTCCTTACATGGAGCTGTAGTAGCCATGTGTTTCCTACTCTTCTTCCTTGCACCAACGACTGTCGCCGCTTGGTCTGTCGTCTCCACCACCGCAGAGATGCTCAATGGCAGCTGCATCGCTGACGAGAGGGATGCACTGCTCTCCTTCAAAGCCGGCATCACAAGCGACCCCAGCAGACGGCTAAGATCGTGGAGAGGACAAGACTGTTGCCAGTGGTACGGCGTCGGGTGCAGCACAAGGACAGGCCATGTCGTGAAGCTCGACCTTGGCAACGATTTCTTCAAAGATGATTTTAATGGTACGGACTATGTTCTTCGTTGGCTTCGTGGGAAGATAAGCTCATCTATTCTTTCCCTAGACCATCTCAAGCATCTAGATCTTAGTGGGAATCTTCTTGGGGGTGGTAAGCCTATACCAGAATTCATGGGTTCTTTGAAGAGCTTGACATATCTTGACCTCTCTAACATGAATTTTAGTGGTCCAGTGCCTCCTCAGCTAGGCAACCTCACCAAACTGGTATACCTTGACATTCACAACCCATTCCCACCCGCAACAACATATGATTATTATTCATCGGATCTTTCATGGTTAGCAAGCCTTCACTCATTGGAGCATCTTGACATGAGTGACGTGAACCTTAGCACAGTGGTTGACTGGGTTCATTCGGTGAACACCCTTCCAAAGCTGAGAGTACTATGTCTCAACCACTGTGGACTTCATAGTTCCATCTCGTCACTTCTACACCATAACCTTACGGTTCTTGAGAAACTTGAACTCTCATACAATTCTTTTAATAGCCTTGCTGCACCCAATTGGTACTGGCATGTAACTAGCCTCAAGAGTCTGGTCATACATTATGGTGCACTGTCAGGCCCCATTCCTGATAAGATGGGAAACTTGACTATGTTGGAGACTCTTGATTTGGAATACACAATTACATTGAGGGGGTGATACCATCGACATTGAAGAAACTGTGCAGTTTACAAACAATAAGCCTCTTCGGGAACAACATCGGTGGGGATATAACAAATCTAATAGGGCGGCTACCTAAATGTTCCTGGAATAGTTTGCAGGAGCTAGATCTGGGGGAGAACAACATCACCGGCACAACATTAAAATCGATAAGCAAGGGCTCCGCCCACGCTGGCGCGGGCGGCTCGGAGCGAACCCTAGCCGCCAGCCGCCTTTCCTCCCCACCCCACCTCTTCTCCGTCCTGCCGCCGCCGGGAGTGCGCTGCCGGGAGTTCCGGCCGGCAAACGAGGATGGCGGCGGCGGGGGGCTCCACTCCTTGGCGGCGTTCCGCCTCCGGCGCGGGGGAGGAGGTGCGGAGCTTCGGAGGCCGGGACGGCGGTTCTCCGGCGTGGGGCGGTGGTCCGGCACTGCCCTGCCCCCCCGATCCGGTCCTCCAACGGCCAGATCCGGCGGCGCCTGCCTGACGGCGCGAGCAGGTGGCCGGCGTGGGTGACGCCAGCGGCGCCGATCGCGCCGGCCGGGCTTGCCGATCCCGGAGCTCGGGTGCCGGATCCGCCCCCCAACTGACCGGATCGGGCGGCCCGGGTGGACGCGGTGGTGGCGGGTCGGCGGCCGTGTCGACGGCGGGCGGCGGCGGTGGGGAGTAGGTGGGCGACGAGGTCGTGGGCGGCGAGATGCAGCTCTCTTGGCCCCTCGCTGGTCTCCGATGGTGTGGGGACACGGCGCGAGCCATGCCGGTTGTCGGTAGGGACGACGGCGGCGCCCTGGTGTCGCTCACCTCCTTGAGGCGTTGTCGGTATGTCCCCCCCCTCCGGCCGGTGACAGTAGGGGTGACGGCGGCGCCGTGGTGGTGTGGCGGCAGCGGCATGCTTGGTTGTGCCCGGTGGCGTCGTGGTGATGTGGCTGCCGATGACCAAGATGGGGCGTCGGCGGCGCCATGGTGGTGTGGTCGGGGTTCCGGGCCCCGCTTGGACGGGAGGCGTAGGTGGTGACGCCGTCATGGGACAGGGGTAGTGGTGGTGCGGTGAGGCTCGTGTCGATGTCCCAATCCGACCGGGCGAAGAGAAGGCCAGCGTGTTGAATGGTATCTCCTGAAGCTTCCCCGTTGGTGCTCTTGGGGTGCTGAGTTTTCGACGGTGGCGAGATGACGGTGAGACTAAGGATTGGATCGGCTGTTCTATGGCACCCCGACGGCGGAGTAAGCTCGGGACCTCGGAGATCCAAGGAGTAGTTTTCTCAGAGTGGTTCTGCGGTCGATGTCCCAATCCGACTCGCTTGAGTGGCAGTAGTCAGTTGTCTTGGAGTTCCGGGATCCGGAGTGGAGTTTCGTCTGTTTGGGGTGTGTGGTGCGGCGTGGGACTCTCCTTTGTTTCTGCCAGATTTTAGTCGTGGTTGAGAGATCGGTGACCAGGTTGCGGCGCTTGGAGTGGAAGGGGCTCTTTGGCCAAGTTGTGGTAGTTGAGTTGATAGTGGAGTAGTTTAGTTGGGTCGATTTTTCGACCAAGTGGTTATAGTTGGGTCGTTTTCGACCAAGTTGTCTAGTGGTAGTGGTTTGGTACCTATTTGTGCAGTGGAGTAGGGTATCCTCTAAATTGTATGGTTTTTCTGGCCCGGTTTCCAGTCAAAAAACTGGGCTGGCACTTGCCTTTTCTTTTATTCGTCTAATAGAAATTCCGGCAAAGCTTTTGCCGGCCCTTCTAAAAAAACATTAAAATCGATACTCAACCTCACTGCCTTAAGAAATCTTGACATCACCTACGAAATCTTGACATCACCTACAATTACTTGAGCGGTTTTGTGCCTGTGGAGATTGGAACATTGAAAAATTTGACTGACTTATACATTGGCAGTAACAACTTGAGTGGTGTTATGTCAGAAAATCACTTCTCTAATTTGACAAATTTGACGGGTATTGACTTGTCTGATACTCAGCTTCGAGTCATGGTGGGATCAGACTGGGAACCTCCATTCAGCTTGGAGAGCGCATATTTTTCACACTGCCATTTGGGTCCCCAGATTCCTAATTGGTTTCGATGGCAACAAAGCGTTACAACCCTTGAAATTTCAAGTATAGGTCTCAATGGCAGTATCCCAGATTGGTTTTGGACTACATTTTCTAATGCCACACGTTTGGATGTCTCTTACAACCAAATTACTGGCGAATTGCCTCATAATTTGGAGTTCATATCAGCGAAGGTATTTCTATTCCAGTCAAACCATTTAACTGGTTCAATGCCACAATTACCAAGAAGCATTGTGATATTGGACATCTCCAACAATTCAATAAATGGAAGACTGCCATCAAACTTTAAGTCCAAATTTACAGGTTGCAGTTCTATTTTCCAATTGTATAGAAGGGATCATTCCAGACTCAATTTGTCAATGGCCTCAGCTACGGATTTTAGATCTTTCAAACAACCTGCTCAAAGGTGGACTACCTGATTGTGGCAAAGAAGAGATGAAACACTGGAAACCATCTAGCAACAACACTTCAAGAGGCAATTCTGCACATTCCTACAGTTTGGGAATACAAACTCTGCTTTTAAGCAATAATAGCCTTTCAGGTGAACTTCCTTTACTCTTGAAACGATGCCAAAATCTTATGTTCCTTGATCTAAGTAAAAACAAATTCAGTGGAAAGTTACCTGCATGGATAAGTGACAATATTCCTAGATTGGTAATGTTACGCTTAAGAGCTAACAACTTTTCTGGTCATATTCCAATTGAAACAACGAGGCTTTCTTCTCTTTGTATTCTTGATCTAGCAAGCAATAATTTTTCTGGGGTTATACCGCAATCTCTTGTGAGCTTGGATGCTTTGGTTACCCATGCTGTGGCTGGAAGTAATCCTTTCGAAGAAGTTTATCAGTCAGGTTTTGAGTTCATTTATATGGGTGGGTACGACGATAGCTTATCGTTTGTAATTAAAAAGCAAGTGCTTGACTATGGAAGCAATGTCATATATATTATGAGCATTGATCTGTCTTGCAATAGATTAGCCGGGCAAATCCCAGAAGAAATAGGTTCACTTCTTGGACTGATGAATCTGAATTTATCATCAAACTTCTTCAGCGGAAATATCCCAGATAAGATCTGTAATTTACAATCATTGGAGTCTCTAGACTTGTCCAACAACCAACTTTCTGGTGAAATTCCCTCATGCTTGTCAAATTTGACTTCATTGAGCTATCTGAATCTGTCCTACAATAACCTTTCTGGCAGAATACCATCAGGACAACAACTAGACACTCTCATGGCAAATGATCCTGCTTCAATGTACATTGGCAATCCTAGCCTTTGTGGGAATCCACTTCCTACAGTATGTCCTGGAGATCAGCCAATAACAGAAGATCGGATGAGATGGCATGAAGATGACAAGAGTCAAATGGATTTCTATCTTTCTTTCATCATGGGATTTTTGGTAGGTCTTTGGATAATATTTTGTGGCCTTTTGTTTAAGCAGACTTGGAGATATACCTATTTCAACCAATTCGACAAATTATATGACAAGGTGCAGTCTGTAGTCACATCGCCACGATGGTGGTTTAGAAACCGAGGTACAAACTGAGCAAGCATTGTACAGGTACATCGGAAAATAAAACACCACTTACTGAAATGCTTAGTACCTCCAATTGTAGATAATTTTATTCTACGGGATTGTTCATTTCATTCACAACCATAATAAAAGTTCTTGGTGTATAATACTATAAATGTTTGGTATTGTTGTACTGTACTCTAATGTAAGAGGAGGTTAATCATGCTGTAAGGGCGAAGCATTTCAAGTTTTGTGTCGAGCCACTTGTAACATGCAACTTGGCAAATACCCCTGTATTGTTGCGAGAGTTTACGAAGTGGTATCTCATGAATGACAGATGCATTTACCATGCAAACATTAAGCAAAATCTAAGAACAGTTTTGGGTAAGATGGATGGAAGATGCTATAGTTTGCACATGCGCCAACAATTCCGATAGCAAGAGCGGAACAGATTATACCTATGAATTTGCTAAGACAGGATCTGTTGCAGCGAACTGCGTCATCAGTGACAGTGAGGTCTGGTCAATGAAGTCATCCTCTGAGGGCCTAGGACGAAAATCGCTGCAGAAGAACAAGTCCAATCTGTAAGCCTCAAACTCTCAGAGTTCACCATCAGCCTGCCAAAAGAACAAACAAACGCGACAGAGCGAGGAATTGAAAGTACCCAAAAACTTGGTGAAGGTGGATCCACAAGACTGTCTGCGGCCCATTAGGATGCCTCCTGAGGAAATGCAGCGCCGGCGCCGTCATCAGCACAGTCCTGGCCGCGCGCTCGTAGATCTTCCAGGACTTCGCGAGTCGCAGCCAGCCGCTGCCGTCTGCTGGCGCGAGCACCAAGAACCGGGGCTGTTCGCCATCGAGCTCCAGCCTCCAGGCCACCATCTCCTTGCGCAGCATGAAGGCCCCGCCGGTGCGCCCTAACAGGTACAGCGCCCTGTTGCCTCCGGGAACTGCGGCGGCGACGCTCTCCAACCGGAGCAGCAGGGTGGAGAAGCACACGAACTAGTAGTTGTCCTTGGCATGGAAGCAGTACTCGTCCACCGCGAAGATCTGGAACTCGTCGTCTCCGTCGGCCAACATTACCGTTGTTGCTGGCCACTGCTGAGACGAGAGAGGCAGAGTGAAAGAGACGAAATTTCGGGTTCGGTTCGGGACGAAACCCCAATTCCCCCACACAAATGATAAATCCGTGACAGCGAGAGAGTGAAGGGTTCTTCCATCTTACCGAAGGTTGGAGAGCGAGGAGGTCAGCGAGAGTGGTTTCGACGGCGCGGGGGGCAGGCCGGGCCGGTTTGGGGCCGGACCGGGTCGGCACCCTAATAAAACATATAAGGATATGCCGGAAGATATTTAGAAATTCTGTATTTTTGACCGCCTTGGAAACGCCGTGGTAAAGTCTAATTTGTATTTTGAGAAAGTTAGCCAGATCGGATTTTCTAGAATCAGCTCAAACTAGTCCAATTTTACTGGTGCGAACACGGTGCTTGGGCAGGCGCCATCTTGCGCTTTGATGGGTGATGCTCCGTGATAGTCGGTGCACTTGGTGCGCGTAGTCCGTCCGTTACGCCACGCTTACTTATTGCGCTACAGTATGTGGACAGCGTGAATGAAGTATGAGAATCGATGTGCATGAATATACATGAAGACCTGAGGACTCGTTAGACCGTACGTGTGGCGCAGTCAAGACGATCGATCCACTGACTTTATTGAGTGCGTAGGATGGATTTTTTTAAAACAAAAGAAGAATTATATTAAATTATAGCTGAGTACATCAGCACGTTATAAGCACTCTGAAATATATTACATACATCCAGAAATGGATCTTTATCTATATTATACTCACACTTTGTATAGCTCTAAATCTTAAATCAAAACCTATATGACGCTTCGTATGGATGACCGCACAAGCAAACGCTCGACAAAAGCCCTGAGAACAGATGCCCAACGAACAACGACCACCATTCCTGCAGGCGGAGTTGAGAAATTTCTTCTTTCTTGTGTCTTTCTTTTTCTTCTTTCTTCCACCGAAGAATGAGAAAGACTGATCTAAAACTTATTCTCCTTAGGGCAAGAGCAATAATGTGTATTGCCAAAGTAGGTAGTATGAGTGGGCTCCATATGGGTGGGTATTATATCATGACTGGTTGCACAATGTGGTAACAAATGAGTGGGACCCACACAGTCATTAAAAAAAACCAAAAGCCCAAGAAACCTTTCAGTCCTGCCTGCTTCTCTCCTGCAGACGGCCTGGTCAGAGTGTACGAAGACAGAGAAACAAATAATTGTTTAGGCCTATATGCGTATGGCCGACTTTAGCTCTGACACGCATATGGACTACTAGTACTTTACGAAATGTTGCACAATGTATATAGGCTGCTTCTGCAGGCTTATGGACCGTTTTTTGTGAACATTGTGGCTGCCCTTAGTCCTTCATATCTAACCATGACAAAACAGAGAAGAGACGGAGAAAATTATTCCATGGCGGCAATATCATTTCCGCCTTGATATCACCGCTTGGAAACCTAAGCCTCCATATCGTCATAACGAGGAAGATGTTGACGCCGTAGTTATCGCTCTTATCTTCAATAGAGCCGTCATGAAGAAAACAGATCCACCCTGCCCCCTAGCCATCGTCGGAAAGGAAAAGGAGGAGATAAATCCCTAATACCAGGAAACTTAGCTCAGAGAGACCATAACCCTAAAAACTTGATCTACTAGAAAACTTGTTAAAACGATGGATCCCCACTCCCTCTGGCCTCAGACGAGATACCAGAGGGGGAAGGGAGGGGGACCAGCGGTGGTGGAGTCGAGGGCGGCGGCGGTGGTGGCGCTAGGTCACGGGAGGCGTGCGTAGGATGGATTAGGATTCCTATGGAATTGAATTTGGATATCCCTATTGACCACGTTTCAATTCGAATCCGAATACATATCTTAATACAAAATGGGTATCTTGAATTTAGACTCTCATTCGGATATATATTGAAGATAACATGTAGATTTGCTTAAAAATCAATATTAATGTAGATAACATATATATTAATAAACATTTCAATAATCAGTATATAAAATTTAATAAAACTGTATATGAAAATTTCGGTGCACATAAATATTGTATCTATAAGTAAGTTTAAATATAAAAAGATCATAAATGTATAAATAAGTACTTAAAATTAATATGATTAGTCATAGTAAATTTAATTAAACTTAACTTTTATATATTTTATATATTAGTTATAATATTAAAATTACCATAAATATAGGTTTTAATAGTTTAAAATTATCATAAATATAAGTTTTAAAATTATCATAAATTAAACTTTTAACCTTTATGATTAGCCATAGAGATAACTTTCAAATAGTCTAAATGTGTTATATTAAAACAATTATCATTTACATTATTAATTAGTCATATATATATATAAATTTTATAATGTTAGATATTTTACATTTTTTTGAATACGAATATAGAATTAGATAAAGAAGAATCATAAAACATGGATTCGAATACATCCATTTAGCATCTATATTAAAATCGAATACAAATACGGATATTCATATTGACGCTAAAACACATACATATATTGAATCTTTTGGATGTTTGAAAATCCGTATCCATCCCTATATGGCAGCGGCTGCGTAGCGTGGTGTCTTTTCATTACCATTAATTATAGTCTTTTCATTATCATTAATTATATTAGTAAAACATGCACGAGCGGTGCAAAGGGCGTACAATATATTGCACGCTTACCTAGACAAATTACGGCTAGAAGATTTATTCAACAATCGTGTTATCCGTTCTAATTCGTCTTGAAAGCGGATTTGTTACCATGCATGGACTCAAGTTGCCTTGCTCTAACTCGTACCGAGACACGTAGTCGTGGGATTGGACTCCGTACTTTGATCATGTCATCTGTTCTAATTTGTCCTCGAATTGAATTGGACTCTCTACAGTGCATGGATTCGCGTTTCTCTAACTGGTATATGCATGAGTCATCTTAGGATCAAATTCTGCACCATGATCATGCCATTTGTTCTAACTCATCCGGAAATCGGACTCCGTATAGTGCCCAGATGCGTACTACTATAACTCGTATATACCTGTATATGCAAGAGTCATCTTGATTTTGGACTCCACGTCATGTTAGGATACGTTGCTCTAACTCTAGATTATTTTGCTGTCCTCTAGCTGGACATGCAGCGGCGGAGTCTTGTGGCGCAATTTTAATCTTGTGACTAATCACTAGTTACAAGCATAATCTTCTTTTCTATATAACGCAGCCATACAATTTTAGTGGAAGAGTTTGTAATCTAAATTAAATATATTATTAGACAAAGTATAACCCGAATATATGCAATGCATATGCAGTCTACTATATGCTACCTGATGAGTGTAAGGTGTTGCAAGACAAACTCCTGCTAATTGTCATTGTGTCCTTGAAGTCTTAAGTAGAAGAAGAGAGCTAAATAGATGTACTAATAAAGTAACAGACTAATAAGTGAAATATTATAATGCAGTTGCATACAAACAGTGGAAACAACAGCAGTACTCATTTGAAACGGCCATATGCGTGAGCTAAACACAGATGCTAATTAAGTTCTGTAATATATAATGCGTTGAAATATACTCCTAGCATCATCACTTCATCAGGATGGAAGCTAGAATTAATAAAAATAAAAAGCTAATGCAAGTTTAGTCGTGGTGTATAGGTGAATGCATGTAGCTAGCTAGGCCATGCTGATGTGCGTGCAGTAGTTTGCAACTTTCGTGTGCATGCTTGCTACTCAAGACACATGCTCTCTTTGCAAATCTATCCCGAGCAAGGTGGGGCCGGTGCCCAGGATGACCCTAATTAATGTGGCACCGCCAGTATGGACATGCACTGTTTGTCTACGGAAACTTTCATGTATTTAGATTATTTTGCTTGATCACTAATACGTCTTATAAGGCCAGTCTCAGTGGGGTTTCATGGAGGGTGTCATGCACATTTATTAGGGCGTCACATCAGCAAATCTACACTTTTTGCATGAAACACGTAGGAGAGAGAAGGGATTCGTTTCATCCCCACGACATGAGCACGACACTGTTTCCAACGCCGTGAAACTGAGATGAAACTAGCGCTGAGAAGAAAATGCGTTTCACAGGAAGGGAGAAGCGGGCTCAGGCGCCGTCGGCGTGCCAGGACGCTTCGCTGCGCAGGCCGCCTGGCCGCACGCCGGGCCACTCCCGCCCCTTGTGGCGCGAAGCTCTGCCGGCAGCGGCCAGGGCTCCAACGCGGCGGGCCTCCGTGCTCGGCCAAGCTCGACGGGAAGCAAGCGCCGCCGGCCGCTTCCGCGCAGGCGCGACGCGAAAGTGCGTGCGCGCCGCCGCCGCCGCAGGCGCGACGCGAGCGCGCGCCGCCGGACGCAGGCCGCCGCCTTCGCAGATGCGTCGCGAGTTCCTCCGCGCGGCCGCCGCGGGCGCGAGCTCCGCCGCGCGAGGCCGGACGCAGGCCGCCGCCTCGCAGGCGCGTCGCGAGCTCCCCGCGCGGGCGTTGTGGGCGCGAAGAGCCGCGCGGCCAGACGCGGGTCGCCGCCTCGCAGGCTCGTCGCGAGCTCCCCGCGCGGCCGTCGTGGGCGCGGGAGCCCGCCTCGCGGCCGGACGCGCCCGCCGCCGCCTCGCAGGCGCGTCGCGAAGCTCGCTGCCGTCGTGGGCGAGCTGCGCCTTGCGGCCGGGACGCGGGCCGCCGCCTCGCAGGCGCGTCGTGACCTCCGCCGCGCGGCCGGACGCAAGCCGCCGCCTCGCAGGCGCATCGCGAGCCCCCGCGCGGCCGTCATGGGCGCGAAACTCCGCCCTTGGCTGACACCGGGCCGCCGCCTCGCGCGCTGCCGCGAAGCTCCCGCCGCGCAGCCGTCGCGCGGCTCTGCTTTCTGCCGCGGGCCACGAGCTCTGCCTCGCCGCGGGCTTCGCGAGTTGCGCCTCGCCGCCCGCCTCCCACCTCGCTGCTGGCCGCGTGCTTCGCCTCGCCGGGCACGAGCTCCGCCTCTTCCAGTGCCCCTGTTCAATGAGGAGGAAGTAGAGATTAGGTGGGACCCACGAAAGGGAAAAAATCTATGAAACCGTGCGTTGAAACTTTGCACTCTGAAAGACACCTATTTCATACTAAGTTTCAAAGTCTTGGAAATCGGGAGATGAAACTTTGCATTGAGACTGGCCTAAATCCCTACAGTATCTTTTTTGTTTTGACCAATGGAGTACTCCGTATATAGCAGTAGTAAGAATAGACGAGATTACTCCCTCCATTCCTAAATAAGTGTCATTTCGCTTCCCGAGAAACAACTATCGGCAATTTTAATAAATAAGAGATATCATCGATTACTATCATCGGAAAAATATTTGGATCTAGTTTTTTAATAAAATTATTTAAGGATATAAATATTGTACGTATTTTCTACAAATCAAGTCAAACTTGTAAGATACGGCGACACTTATTTAGAGACGGAGGAAGTGCTGTATAGCAATAGTATGGGAATAGACGACCGACTTGCGCCGTCCTCTGGCATCAATTTTAGTGGAGATGCATGATGAAGACGACGACCCAGTCCTCGGTCGTCGGATGCCGTACGTCGCAGATGCGTGTTTGTCGTGCGTGCCCTCAGATCGTGGTGGAGCGTGCCGTACGTCGCATGACGAAGACGACGGCCCAGTCCTCAGGTCACTCAAAAAAGTCAGTCAATCGATCGTCTTGACTGCGCCACACGTACGGTCTAACGAGTCCTCAGGTCTTCATGTATATTCATGTACATGACTCGTCCTAGTATTGACTCTCATACTTCATTCATGCTGTCCACATACTGTAGCGCAATAATTAAGCGTGGCGTAACGGACAGACTACGCGCACAAGTGCACCGACCATCACGGAGCATCACTCCATGATAAAAGCTCTTTCCAAAGTACTAAGCGCAAGATGGCGCCTGCCGAAGCACCGTGTTCGCACCTAAAATTGGACTACTCCCTCCGTCCCAAAAAAAAAAATGACGTTCTTACTTCCCGAAACGATTGCCGATTAGTATCATAATTAGTATTGGGGAAAGATCTTTAGATCTAGTTTTTTAACAAATTTATTTAGAGATATAAATATTATATATATTTTCTGAAATCGAGTCAAACGTTTCTCACCCAAAACGTCATTCTTTTTTTAAGGGATAGTTTCGGCTGATTGTAGAAAATTCGATCTGGCTAACTTTCTCAAAATACAAATTAGACTTTACCGCGGCGTTTCCAAGGCGGTCAAAGAATATATATGTAGAAAACCAAATTTGTAGCCTGGATGATAAAATTACCACCGCTAGACTGGTTTTCAAAACTGATTAGGATGGTTTTGTCGGTCCAAAACCGAATTGGAACTATATTTTCACACGAGTTTTGACTCACCATGGGATAAGTCCATCTCACCTCACCCTACAAATATAACAGGCAAATAACGTGTTAAGGGTGATAGGAGTCAAATAGGGGTGAATTAAACCCCTAGATTATTAGCGGTAACCTCCTAACTAATTCCTCCAATCAACCAGGGGCTTGAGGGCTACACCCATCATGTACGCTCGCGCGTACACTCTGAGACATTAGCAAATGGTTTGGTGGGCCTCAGAAGTCCCAATCCTGAAGAGTTCCCCAATGTCAAGGGAACGAGCCAAAGAAAGCTAAGTCCCTGTTCGGGCCACCTTTGCCAGGGGCTTAGGGGCTCACCCAGATCGAGGAAATTTCTGACCTAGGGGAGCAGCCGACGAGCGAGCGCCCACGGTTCCCCTAGCCTTGGCTCGGGATAAGCTCCAGTTGACCGACACTGGTAATATGCCCCTTTGCACCTGTAGTATTGTGGAGGATTCCAGGCCCGCATGACACCTTCCCTCCACGTAGATGGGGAAGCCCGGCATACCGAAAAAGCCACGAGAAGGCACAACCGCGATAGGCAGCGCCTGACAGGTGGGTAGCGCCACTATCAGCCCATTGCTACACGACAAAAAGGAGGATGCACGGCGTCGAAAGGAAGACCGAAGCCAAGGGTGAGAAACCCTAGGTGAACCCCTCAAAACCACACAATTTGCATGCCCATTGCCCTCCAGAATGTAAGGCATGGGACGTGCTCCTATAGAAAAACCCTAGAGTAGTGTAGATGCATCTCACAGTAGACTGTGTTGGATCCTCGCCCGAGCCACCAGAAACCTTAGAACAGTACGGTAGCACACCCTTGCATCTCTCTCTCGGTCCCAATCACTCGATTGTAAGAACTCGATTGAGATTTTTTTTCAAGAACATGTCATAGTGACATGTATCTCATTAAGAGGAAGCAGAATTAGTGTACATGACGCAGCTACAGGAGATCCCTAGCGCAGAATATAAAACCACAGAGGTCCCTAGCGTCGCCTCATCGCTAGTGCTACGTGGCCCGTCATCAGTTCCCTCACCATCTTCATGCAAAACCCGAGATCTGAGTGAGAGCCGCTACATCCGTCCTCGGAGGGCTCGGATCCGCTCCGCCGGCCGCCCACTTTGCCGGAGCTGAAGGTGAAGAAGGGGGGGTGGAGGAGTTGAGGGGGGAAGGAGGGACTATGAGTGGTAACCCGTTCTTTGGGCCGCCGCATGCCGCATGCTGGAGGGGGGCCGTGAGGGGGGAGCTGTCATGACGCTGGCGAGTCACCCCTGAGTCGCCCGTGGGGAGCTCGGGGGTGGGGAAAGCAGATCGATTGAGCATTTCTAACATAAACAACACCACTGCTAGACATAGGGCTTAGATGCCCGAACCAGGATAAATTCCTTGTGTTTTTTGAGTGCTTAAGCCACCAAAGACACACACATCGACCCCATTAAACAACTTGATTACTGCCGTGAAAATGAACTCACGACAAAGGTTATCCAATCGATCAAAAACACGATCAATATATTATTTTACCTTTTTCTAAAAACCCTAACTCTTCGAAATCCCGTTATGCGGTGTTCTAAAAGCTCGATGACATTTTGTGGGTGTTTTAGGTGGTCTGCCGATCCTAGAAGAAACTAAGGATAAAAAGGTGATTCACTTCCTCGGCCTGAATGGGGGTGTAGGCTATGTACTTGTAAGAATTTTATCGTAACGCATTCTTAGACTTACGGTTTTCTTACTGGAATTTTGTGTGAAGGTTTGGTTTGAAATGAATCCCGCTGTTTGAATTGACGCAGGTTTGGACACAGGCTAGTGGCCGGTGCATCATATGCATACTTGGTCGAGATTCTCGTGTGTGATCACCGTGGAGCTGGCGTCAGCGTCTTGAAACAGAATTCCTCCAACTTATCAGTTGGGTAGTTACCATGCATATGCACCCGCCGTGCCTATTTAAGCTAGAGAACAACCAATCGGCCAGCAAAGCACATAACCGAGCTAGGATAATTGCTCCATACCACCATCATGCATGGCTTGTTGGCTGCCAAGTTGTTGCTGCTCATCACCGCAACCGGGCGCATCTTCCTCCTCATCTCTGCAGCCAGTGGTAATGTCACTGCAAGCTGCAAACCACACGAGCAGGCTGCCCTCCTTGCCTTCAAGCAAGGCATCACGAACGACAGCACCAACCAGCTAGCCTCATGGCGGCAAGACGACCAGGATTGCTGCCAGTGGGCAGGCGTCACCTGCAGCAGCCAAACCAGCCATGTCGTCGAGCTCGATCTGAACAGCTTCCTCTTGGTCGGCCAGATAAGTCCGTCCTTGCTCTCTCTGGATCATTTGGAGTACCTCGACCTCAGCACAAACTTCCTCGAGGGACCTAACTCTAGTGTCCCTGAGTTCTTGGGTTCTATGAGCAACTTGAGACATCTTGGTCTCTCCAACATTTCATTCTCCGGTAGAGTGCCGTCCCTTCTCACCAGCAACCTCACCAAGCTGGAATACCTCGACCTTTCCTTCACATCATTCTTTGGAGAGTTGCCTCCTCAACTCGGCAACTTATCAAAACTACGGTACCTTGACCTTAGTTATATGCAAGACGCATACTCCACGAACATCTCGTGGTTAACTCATTTGCATATGTTGGAGTATATTGACTTGAGCAATATAACTCTCAGCACAATAGTCGATTTGCCTGTTGTGGTGAACATGGTTCCAACTCTGAAGCACATCATTCTTATCGGTTGTTCGCTTCCAAGTGCAAACCACCACCAGCCGATCGCACACCGCCTAATAAACCTTACAAAGCTTGAGGTGCTTGATCTCACGAGGAACTACTTTGGCCATCCACTCGCATCATGCTGGTTTTGGCAAGTAACAAGCATTAGGTCACTCTATCTAGATAAAACCTATCTTTATGGCCCCTTTCCTGATGCACTAGCAGGAATGGTATTGCTCCAACACCTATATTTTTCCTTCAATGGAAACGCAGCCACGATGACTGTGGACATGAGAAATCTTTGTGAACTTGAAAGCTTATACCTTGACATGAGCCTGTCATCTGGGAACGTAACAGACTTTGTGGACAAGCTGCCACAGTGTTCTTCTAACAAACTGTCTGTCTTGAGTTCACCAAGCAATAACATGACAGGAGTGCTTCCAAATAGTATGCAGCACTTAACCAGCCTAGTCACCCTCATCCTTGCTAACAACAGTATTAGTGGATCTATACCACAAGGGATCCAGAACTGTACTAGATTGGAGTACCTCCGTTTCCGTTCCAACCAACTCAGTGGCCAGATACCGTTGCTGCCGACAAGCCTCCGGATACTGGACGTCACCATGAACTTACTGACAGGGCATTTGCCGTTGGGGTTTGGAGCTCCAAATCTTGAAAATTTAATCATATCCTCCAACTACATCACTGGTAAAGTTCCTCCATCTATCTGTGAGTCGGCACAACACATGACATTCTTGGATTTGTCAAACAATCTTTTCGAGGGAGAACTGCCTCACTGTCCTCCTATGCCAAACTTGCGTTTCCTGCTTGTAAGTAACAATAGCTTCTCTGGAAAGCTTCCCTCGTGGCTCCAGAGCTTCTCATCACTTGTTTTCCTAGATCTTTCATGGAACAAGTTTTATGGATCGTTACCAGGGTGGATCGGAGACTTGGCGAACCTGCGTATCCTACACCTAAGTCATAACATGTTGTATGGACATATTCCGCTCACCATCACCGATCTTAGAGGACTTCAGTACTTAAATTTAGCAGATAACAATATATCAGGAGTAATTCCACCATCTTTGTCAAATCTAACAGGAATGACTCTAGAAGGTCGGTCAGGGCCTAGCGACGATTCATACTCAAACTTGGCATTTGATGAGTCGCAAGATATATTTTCCCTTGTGATGAAGCATGAAGTACTCAAGTATGGATCACATGGGGTAGTTGATTTAGTTGGAATCGACTTATCACTGAACCACTTAACTGGTGGAATTCCTGATGAAATAGCCTCTCTTGGTTTGTTGTTGAGTTTAAATTTATCAGGGAATCACTTGAGTGGAAATATCCCAGAGTGTATTGGATCTATGAAGTCAATGGAATCACTCGATCTCTCCAGGAACAACCTGTCCGGTTTAATCCCACAAAGCTTGTCAGATTTGACATATTTAAGTTACCTAGACCTGTCATATAACAATCTTACAGGAATGGTCCCATCAGGTCGTCAACTTGACACCCTTTACACACAAACCCCTTCCATGTACTATGGAAACATTGGTCTATGCGGTCCTCCACTTCCAAGGAACTGCACAGGGAGCAATGATGCAACAGAGCATTATGGAGGTCAACGAGAAGGTGAAATGGATTCTGATTTGGCGTTCTTTTACTATGGACTTGGGTCAGGCTTTGTTATTGGCCTTTGGGTTGTGTTCTGTGCTCTGCTACTCATGAAAGCATGGAGAACGGCTTATATCTGCTTTGTTGCAAGGGTATACGACCAACTATATGTGTTTGTGGCTGTCACCTGGGGTAAGTTTGCTAGGACGAGCACTGCTACAAATTTAAATGCGCATGTGCAAGCAACACCCTAGACTCCTGGTAAAGAACGGAAGTTGGAGAACTACCCAGAACAATTCTGTTATTGTCCTTGGTATTCTTGTTATTTCGTTGAATTTGTTGTCCTATGTCATGCCAACGATTGTGAAGCATGTAACATCATGAGTTGTCATAGTCATCTTGAATAACTCAGTGAGTTTGGTCCCAGTTTTGAGTTACAAAGATGAGAAATCATGTCTGTGTGGGCTTCTTCGATTAAAATGTTATTATCGACCTATGCATGCAAGAAACTGCACCTCGATTGAATTTCACTTGCTGTTCAAGAGTTGTGTTCAGAGTTCAGACAGCAGATGCAAGAACTGCACTCAACGTGGAGCCGATCGAGCAACTGACCGAGCCTGCACGCCGCTACGCGAGGAGCCGAGAGATGCGTGGGGAAGAGCCACGCTCCCGTGATCGAGCGTAGGGGCGCATCGGCGGACGAATGGACCCATCGCCCACCCCATTTTTTCCCTGTTATCCACGGTTACTGTATGGTAAATGAAAACCGTCTCCAAAACAAGCCAAATAAATTATGCTATTAGTTCCACTATAACAAGTAGCACTAGTAGGTGATTACATTTCCGTTACCGCGCCTCTAGCATCAAACCAAACAAGACCTTTGTTTCAATAGATCCGTGAGGCACGCAGCACGGATTCTGCTGCTGACAGACTGCTCCAAATATCTCGTTGTGTGTGATGCTCCACTGTTCTCGGCTTCTTGCATTGCCGTGCCTGAAACTCTTACTGTGCAGTTAT